>VZTR01008881.1:330616-345702 GCA_013400775.1 Chaetops frenatus
TCTGGCTTCCGGACCGAGCCTCACGCCATGGCAGAAGAACCAGCTCACCGCAGGGGTCCAGCAGCAGCAACCAACTCCTCTTCCCAAAAGCAGCGAAAGCAGCAGCTCTGAACGTTCTCCCCGGAAGCCCAGGGCAAGAGAGAGTCAGCAGCTGCTCCAGCCACCCTTTAACCAGCCCAATTCTCAAGGTATCTCTGTCTGTCCAAGAGAAAAACTGCCAGAACTGCAAACAAACCCCTCTCCCCTGAGTTCAGTCACTTCTTTTGTTCTTCTTAAGTAACCAGATAAACAGATGTCCTTCTCCCCGGGGCTCAGCCAGTTCTTTTGTTCTTCTTAAGTATCCAGCCATTAGTGCATTCTAAACAACTTATGGGAAAAAATTTCTATACTGAAAAGGAACAAAAGGAAAGAAAAACCAACCTCCAAGAATCCTGCAGATTCTGCTCATATTTAAACACTTCTAGCAGGTTACCGGAAGAGAGGGAAAAGCCAAGACACAGAGAAATGGTAGCCACACCCTAGCATTGCTGTTGCACCTGGACTGAGCAGGAGGCAATGGGCTCTGAAGCACCATGGAGTTGCTCTGATGGACTGTGCTCATCAGGTTTGAGTGTCTTCAGTGTTCCTTGCTTGGCCCCAGCCTCTCCTCTTCCCCATCCCTCTTCTGCCCTGCGGGAGGATGGAGCCTTCCCTCCCTGCAGGGCTCTGGAGGAGCCTGTCCTGGTGGCTGCACCAAGCACTGTGTGCCTCTGGGTCCAGTGCCCTGCCTGTGGCTGGTGTGAGGCTGCTTGTTCCTGGGCTGTGAGCATCCTGACAAACTCTCCCGCTCCCTCTGCCTTCCCACTGATGTGACTTTTGCTCACATTCTCCTTGAAATTCTTACTGGGCCATAGCCAGATGCTCTGGGTGGTGTTGCTGGTTCTGTGCTTGCAGGAGCACGGCCCTACATCCCCACACACAGGCATGTGGTGGCTGGTGACACCCCAGATGGCAGCCCCGGGGCAGGGGAGGATGTGAGGGGACAGAGTCATGTGCTGTGGCTGCTGTGGGCCCTGCTTGTCTCCCTTGAGACCCAGGACTCTCCAGGGCTTTGGGCCCAGACCTCAGCAGAGAGAGGATTTTGTTTTCTCTTTTGACACGTAAAGTGCCACAGGCACTGGTGTGACTGTGAGGCAGAGCCCTGGCAGCTCTCCCTTTTGCAGACTTTTCTGCACACGCATCTGGAGATGCAAAAAGCTGTGGCAAAAAAACCCAAACAAACAAAAAAGAGGAGGCTGCATTTTATTTTTTCTGGCAAGTTAAAATCTGTTCTAGTGAGGTGGGGCTGGGGGTGATGTTTTTTAGTTTTCAGATTTTTTTAATTATAGCATTATTGTCACCTGCAGGCCTTTAAAGACTCTGTGCAACATCCCAAGATAGGGACCAGCACAAGCAACCAGAGAGCTGAGAGACCTGCTCTTATTTGTAATTAATGTTGAAATCGAGAAAGACAGTTGGATGGGGATGATTTCACGCCACATAACAGGGCAATTGAAAGGATAACCTCCAGGACAGCAAAGCTTTTTTCACAAAGAGTGGGGTTTCAAAAGAAGCAAACCCTCATACAACAGTTGTTTAAAGAAAGGCCTGACCTACAGCAATTGGAGGTGCACAAATGGAATGGCAGAGGGAATTAGAAGACAGACAGAGGTGGAAAACTTACTTTTTATTCCAGAGACCAGGTAAAGGACCTGCAGGGTGAAAGAGGAGAAGCAAGGGCCAGCGCCCCATGCTCATGGAGGTGGCAGCTTCATGACAGTCACACTGAGTGTGCTGGAAGGATCAGCTTACTCCTAACCTAAATTCAGTGCAGAATTATTAATGAGGTGACAAGTGCAGAGTCCAGAATGACAACAAACCTATGGAGTCCTTGGTACAAAGGCAGAGTTGAAGACATGGGTCCTGCTCTGTCTTCTAAATTCTTAGGGCTTTCTCCAGGGGAGATGATGGAAAACAGACTTGGAAAGTTTACCTAAGAGACCAAGGTGCCAAACAGCTTAGCAGGGACAATGGTTAAGTTTAACTTTAAGCACAAACACAATGGATGGATGAAGCTTCTCACCTCATGTGGAGGTGCAGTGGAGGGCAGCTGCACCAGCCCCACATGGCTGGGGTGGTGCCAAAAGCCTTGCCATGCTGCTGCTCCGAGGAAGAGGATGGGAGGTGTGAAGAGTGGAGCTGGCCCCTGTGACAGGCATTTAATTTCGTGCTCGGCAGGAAGAGCCCTGCCAGGCAGGCACTGGCCAGTGGCAGAAGCAGCCCCCTGCCTGAGCAGTGCTGTGCCCTTGGGAGCAGTGGGGCACAGAGGCACGGGGGGAGAGGAAAGCTGGGATCGCTTTGCACCTTCTCATGAAGGCACTGCTCTCCCCGGGTTTGCAAAAGCAGGGAGAGAAACAGCAGTTCTACACAGCCTAAGCCTGTGTAGAGCACAAGAGAGCACTGTCTGGCTGTAGGAAAACCAAGGAGAGGTCTGGATTTAGCATCCTCAGATGACCTCTCATGACAAAGTCCTCGGCTATTTACAAATGCCCCCATAAGACTAGAGTTCAAAAATGCACTAACATTTAGAACTACTGAGCCAATTCACCCTCTCTGATGCCTTCCTCATGCTAGGGAATTCAGAGAGAGTATCTGCTGCATGAGGATGGTCAAGATCGGCCCCAAAAACAATTTGTTGCAACAATATGCTGAAGAATACATGAACCACTGGGAGCCCTTGTTGGGCTGATAACTGTGGCAGAGCCAGGCTGCCGAAGCAAATGAAAGTAGCCTTATCCAGGAGCTGTACTCCATGGGGGACAGCTACAGGATCAAAGTATAATCCAGTGTAGTAAACTAATGGGATGGGGGTCTGTCCTGAGAGCTCTTGCACACCCAGGATCACAAAACAGCTCTGTCTCTTGCCCTCCTCTTCACTTGCTATCATTGTAACAGAAAAAAATAGCAGCCCTGGTGTGTGCCAACCTTATTGCTTTGTGACACCATCCTCAGTGTATTTGCTCTAAATAAAAGAGTTGCAGGGTGGTAAATTTAAAAAAAATAGTATCTGCCACCTAGTGGTAAATGAATTTGTTTTCTGGGAGAGGGTGATGTTCTGGCTTGCTGTGTTAATGGTGGCTTTCAAAAGGTATTTGCTCCTTGAAAATTCTCAGTATTTTTGGTATAAATTTTAGGCTAAGTTCCAAATTGTTAACAGCATGTAGGTATTAAAAAGCTAAGTGACTGTTTCAGTGGTTTGCTTCTACTACAGAAAAGATCTCAAAGATGCTCCTGCCAGCCTAGACTAGCAACTCACAGGACATAATATGAATTCAGAATTTTCCTCAGAAAGTCGTATCTGTCAATAAGTGCTCAAGAGTGTAATTTGGTTTTAGGAACGTAAGGAGCCTAATTTAGGAACACAGTGTGAGGAGCATGTGTTAAAGCATGAGCAATAAGGATAAGAGCAGTCATAGCCAGTCCTGTGATTGCTGTGGGACTTGATGTATTCTGCAAGTCATGAGTAGGGAGGAGGTGTTGAAATATGTTTCTCTTCTGCATGCTTAGACAGCTTCTGTAGAAATCATTACAAAGTGCAAAAACTGTACGGCAGAGGGGTTTTGGTTTCACTACTTGGTGTGGTGCTTTCCCAAGTCCATCCCCAGTCCCCATCCCTGCTGCTTGCTCTCACAGGAGGCTCCCTTGTAGCCTCCCAGGTGGGGTGTGGCCTAGGTCTAAGCATCCTTGGGCAACACCAGCAGAATCAGAATACCTGTGCACGGGCACCCTTTCAATATATTAGGAATGCCTATAGGAAAGACAGAGAGACACTATAGACCAAGGGCTGTAGTGACTGGAGAAGCAGTTTTAAACTGCAAAAGGTTAGATTTAAATGTGACATAAGGAATACTTTTTTTTTTTTTTTTTAAATGATGAGAGTGGTGAGACACTGTAACAGGTTGCTCAGAGGCCAGGTTGGGCCTTTGAGCAACCTGGTCTCATGGAGATGTTCCTGATCATGGCAGGGGCATTAGACAAGGTGACCTTCAAGAAGTCCCTTAATAGCAGAACTATTACATGCTTGTATGGATCTGTACTGACCCAGCTACACACTAAGCCCATAAAGTTTAACATTTACTAACAGGTGTTATTTTAAGTGCTAGCTGGATGCTGAAAATATCCCAGAAGCAGTTAATTTCCAGCACCAAAGTTAAATTACCAAGCTGGTTATAGCAAGCTAAACTGATCCTCAGCTGATCTGCTTGTGACATGTTTGAGTGGAGAGCTCCCACCCAGAGGACAGGAGCAGGTGGTGTGGAGCCAGGGGCCTCCCCCAGCCGTGGTGCTCCCAGCCATGGACTCACTGCTCTGTAACCCATCCCCTGTGATTCACCACCTTCATAAGATGAAAGTAAACTGCAAAAGTGAGGCCGTCTGTTTGCAGGCTGCACACCAAGGACTGGCTTTGTTTTCTTTAGGTGTGAGTGTTTCCAGGGTTATATTCCCTGCTGCAGCAGTGAGTGGGTGCTTTTGGGCACTGGGGACCCCTTGGCTGCACTGGGACACATTGACCTGGTTGGTGTGAGGGTCCTTTAGGGGCCAGGGTATGAGAGCAACCAACTGCATTTCTCAGCCAGGCTAATGGCAAGGACAACACTCCACTCTGAAGAGTTTCAAGTGTGCAGCACACCTGCACAGCACTGGCCCACAGGCTGCTCACCCTCTCTCCTGGCAGGTTAGGGAACATCAGATTCTGTGCCAGCACAACCTAAAATGCTCAGTTCCCTGCTAGGAAAGTCTGCTGCAGGAGAATGCACCACATGAAGAGGTGGCAACCCCTCTTCCTTCCCCCCTCCAACCCCAGGGGCTCATGAAGCCTGACCCAGGTGGTGCTCGCTGTGGGGATGCTGGCCCAGGTGGCTGGTAAATGCAGGCATTTATGCATGGATGTTCTGTTACACACCTTTCTGCAGTGCGAGGTAATGGCACTTCCCATAGGAGAGCACACCCAAGTGCTGAGGCCAGGGCAGCAAAGTTAAAATGGCCTTCGATCAATTTTACTGACAATTCTCCCCCTCTCCCAATATGAAAAATGTTTTGTTATTATTTTGGAGCTGTTGATTCAGGTGGAAATGCTGTCACCCCCTCCTCAGCTGGCAAGTGTTCTATCCTAATTCCAACTCTTCCAAGGAAAAGCTTTCTGTCCTTCATCCACAGCTTGTCCCAGCCAGGCAGTCTCTGCAAGAACCAAACCAAGGAAACAAAGAATACAGCTTGATATTTTTGGGAGAAGGCTCATCCCCTCAAGGTGTTGATCCTCAAGATTTTCTTCCTAGAAATACCCTAGAGCTCAAATGGAAGAGGCTGGATTGAGAGAAGCATCCTTACAGAAATGTGACTGATCATAAGTGGTGCCTCTCAGCTTTTAAAATCCATGAGAATGTATGCCCTGAATCCAGCACCTCTAACCCTGCCTTCAGTACCCAGCAAGCGACCACAGTCACGTATCCCAAAAACATCTTTGTGCTTTCCTGATGGCGCTCCCATTTTTGCCCACCAAAGCCACCAAAATGAGGCTCACACAATCTGTTCAGAGTGCTGTCTTCTTTTGTTGGAAGAGATAAGAGAAGCTGCTGACACACAGTTACTGGGACAGATCTAAATCCGATGGGCAGGAGGGGTGAGGCAGAGGCATGATGGTGGCTGGCTTCGGCTCCCTGCTGCACCTCAGCAGTTGCAGAGGTGAGGGCAGTACACGGGGGCCGGTTCAATCTTTGTGAGGCTGTTGGACTCCAGTGAGTAGGTGACCTCGTTCTCGTTCCCCGCTGGCGGCAGGCTGAATTCCTTGATGAATTTTCTGTGGCTGTGTGTCTTTGCCAAGCCGGTGTTGCACTCGTCCTCGTGCTCCGCTGCCACCGTCACCCTCCCGTCTTTCACCATCACGGAGACATCGCTGGGGTCAAAACCCTTCATGTCGACCAAAGCCAGATGACTTGGACAACAGGGTGACTTCAATATCATGCCATGTCTTTTCAGCCTGGAATTAAAACAAGAGAACAATCTTTACCTTCCCGTATCCCTTTCAATTTATTCTCCAAAATGGCTATTTCGCTCCCATCCTACTTAGCTGTTTCAACCTTTGCTCCTGACATCAATATCAAACCTCCCTTTATCCTACCCTAAAGGTTGCTGATGTCTGTGGAAAGCAGGCAGCTCTCTCTTACCTGTCCAGTCGTCGTTCCATATCCATCTTTGCAGTGAGGGCCCTTCTGACCATGGGCCGGATGCAGTGTGGGTGCAGGGAGCAGCAGTGGAGGGCCAGCCTGTGCAGGCGGGATGCGCAGAGCCTCTCGCGGAGCAGCTGCAGGCGCAGGTCCAGCAGCTTCATCTGCCTCTGTATGTGCCTCAGGTTGTGCATGGTGTCCTCCTGGAAGTGGCAGTGAGTCGACATTGTTACGCTGCAAGTGTGTCAGGGCAGGAGTAAGCTTGAGTGCCCTGCGAGCTTCATCTGGTGGTGAGTGTGGGGCAGAGCTGCCGGTGTTTCTGCAGCCTTCCAGCAGCTGCCTTATGACACCACGGGTCCAGGACAGCCGAGTTCTACTGCCACCACGGTAACCGGACCCCAGCCGGTTCCACGCAGAACCGCAGCCCCTGCTGCAGCTCCCAGCCATAGCCCCGGGCAGCCCATGGCAGCAGGCCGTGCCAGGGGCTGGACGTGGCAGGGATAGGTGCACAGTGGCTGGGCAGCAGAGCCACGGGCCATGGGCAGCATGACTTGCATGCAGTTTCATGCACAGTGCTGCTTCAGCATGGCTGCCCACAATTCCCACCTATGATACTGACCATCAGCTTCCATCCCATCCCCTCTGACAAGTGCTGGAGCCCAAGACATGAAGCATATTCCCTCAGATTGGCCTGTGATACAAAAGCTAATCCTAGCCTCAGCAGCACCTGCCCAGTGGCAAGCCAGATGATGTGTTATTTTCCCAAGGTGAAATAAGAATTTGGCTTATCAATAAATTAAAAGAGTTAGTTTATTTTATATTGAATGGTAGTTTAATCCATTTAAAAAGAAATTGCTTTGGGCTTTATTACTCATAAAAGGCATCAGTTTTTTGGTCTGAAGACTCATCTTTTATTTAAAAGCTGAATTCAAAGGCTGACAACATGTGAAGTGTCCCTCCTGTATGGAGCCTGTAAACCCCTCTGATGTCACTACTTTATCTTTAAAAGTCTGACACTCTCTATTCTCTTCAGCTTTACATGAAAGAGTCCTTCAGGAGGTCTCTCTTGCCTTGTGATCTGAATCCGTTATTTCCCAGGGGAAGTTTTGTTTGCCAAGCCCAATCTGAAGAGATGAGGTCTGGAGCAGATCACTCGAACTGAGCATTGAGCTTAATCTTCCTTCTGATACACAAGTAGGGACCACAGGAGCCTCTACAAAACAAAAATACTGAACACAAGGATGTGTGTCAAACCAAAATTTCTGCAGGGAAAGCAACAGCTCAAAAATAATTTGAAGTTAAACCTTCCTGGCACGTGAAACTGGGAGGCTGAGGGTTTGCCATGCGTCCCACAGGAGAGTGAAGAGTGTCTACAGGCAGGGGTGCCCATAGGTTGCTGCCTCCTTTGGGATCTTTATGCCAAGGGATGTGAACCTTTCCCCACAGGCATGCTCACCCAGAGAGATTGTCCCCAGGCCAGGAGAGCATCAGCATGGCCTGCAAGCAGAACACTGAGCAGAGGGACCTGCATGCAAAATAACCTTGGGGGGGCATCACCACATACCATACACAGGATAAGCAGGTGTGCGAGGACACAAATCAACCAAGCAGGGTCTTGCCAAGCTCTGCTCTCCTCTGCTGCCCCTCTCCCACCCATTATCACAGGCAGAACAGCAGCATCCAGCAGTGCTCTTGGTGTGCATGGCCATGCCTTGGGAACAGTGTGTGGTTTGTCTTATCTTACTGTGTCCCAAAACCTCCCAGGAAATCCTGCAGCAGGATGAAACACTGTGTCAGCGAGTGCCCACTGTGGAATTACTTAATCCAGGGGTGGCAACACCGATTTATAGAGACTTCCTGAAATAACCCCTGCGTGGAGCTGCTCATCCCCAAGGGCTCCCTCACACCAACCACATACCTGCACTAATGTTTGCAATCAGTGTTTAAAAAACATAAAAGCCTATATGCAGGCAGGATGTTTTTGTAGTGCTCTGAAAAATGGGCTGTAGTTTTTAAAACAATGGAAATATAGAGCTCTGAAAGCAATTTGTAGCCTTGTTTTCCATTACTGTAGCAGCTAAGCAATAACTGTATGTTGGTAAAGAGCTTTTTTCATGCTTCTATTGCTGTTTTTCGTTTCCCCCACACACTTTAAACTTTTGGTCTTCTGCTGCAAATTGTTCACTTGTTTCATCTTATATTTTGTGAAATTTCTATAAAGATCTGCATGGTGGTCATCCTCAGTGTGACTTCCTAGGGGCTGAGCAGAAGTGAGCACCTGCTGTGGCTGACAAGTGACTCTCTTGATCAGATGTACTGGGAAAGAGCTTTGGAAGGTGGTTGCTGCCTCTTTCTACCTCTTAGCACTGTTTGCAGATTACAGCAGCTGAATATCATAAATTTAATTTCAGCATCCTCATGATCACTTCCAGTAGTGCCTCCACAGAGCTTACAGTCTGTGGATGCATTTTTAGGAAAGGGGACCTCAAAGGCATTCAGAGAAGAAGGACTGATCTGTCTATCTTGGCAAATGAGGGTGTGTTGCCTGGTATCCCTTTTCAGGCTTTCTCTCCTTTTGGGTGTTGGCAGTACACAGAAACCCATGCTCTTAATAGTTCTAAGGAGTCAGATCCCACCTCAGGCTGGTACATGAAAACCAACAAATGCTAACAATAAAAATCCCAGAATTACAGCGATTTCTGAAAATATGCAACTCTGTAATAAAAGGTTGGGCTCCTGACTCATGAGAAGCTATTTGATTTACAGAAACAGCTCACTCCTGAGGCAGGCTGATCTGCCATGTGTTAAACAAGCATTTCTTGATAGGCTGCTTCCCACAGCCAGAGCCGTGTCCTCCACTTCCTCCCCATCTCCCCTGCATCAACGTGCTGTCCCGGGCTGGACCAGCCTCAGATGGCAGTGGGATGGATGGCTGAGCCAGGGCATGAGAATCAGGCTGGGAATTGTCACCCGCTATGAGTAATGCTGCTGGTGCCTCTGGGGTGTACCAGGAAGAGTTTCGTACTGCAGGAAGCTGAGCTGCTCTGTAATTATTTCCTGTGAGCTGTGGAAGAGCTTGCCTGCCCTTCTGGGCATGGATGGGTAATTAAGGGCCCACACTGGAGGAATAACCAACCTCGTGCATGTAACTTGGCCAATGTCACCACTGTGGAGCTGGTGATTCTTAGGCACAGGGAAGTGGCACTCACATTTCTGTGGGTCTGCCTAGCTGGCCTCACTTGAAAGGAGCACCACACACTTCCTAGAAGGTAGATGGATGGATGAGGATTGTTCTAAGTACAGATCAACTCCACCTTGAAGGTGTGCTGTCTGTCATTTCAGAAACCAACTCAGCTCTGTTTCCCTAGGGGAAGGAGGGACTCCTGCCACGCAGTGTGTTACTGCAGCTGTTGGTGGGGTGGTGCCAGTAGTCCCTTTGGTAGAGAGGATCTCTTAGAGTTTCTCCTTCACTGCAGGTCAGCTGGTGCTGTAAGTGCAATGTGGAGTTGCTGGTGGCGTGCTGATACGTGGATGCTGCACGTTACTGGCACATGGAGAATCAGCAGGGTGACACCACTGTGGTATGATGAAGGCTTCAGCCTAGGCAGGCCCCTGCCCAGTGGTGAATTTTGACTTCTGCTAAGACCGGGCCCCATATTTGGGGCTGTCAAGGAAATGAGTCCACTAATAAGTCTAACTTGCAAGTGCTGTTTTGAAATTGTCTTTACTTATTAATGGAATAGGAAATCCTCCTGTTTCACATCTGCTGCAGTCCCAGGGAGTCTGTATAGTCAGCTCTGACCTGGCATGAGGAGGAGGATGAAGGAGTGCATGTGCTACAGCATTCATGTCTGATCCTGCCCTTGTCAGTCTCACAGGTTATCTTGAACCCACTCCCAGAGTGACCTCAAAGACAATCTCAGTAAGTGACATCTCAACACAGACAAGTCAAACACAGTATAGGTTCTTTGGCTCCTTAAGCATTCCTGGCTGTCAAGGTCTTCCTGATACCCACGAAGCCGAGAAGCTCCTGAAATGCAAAAGCAGAATGGATAGATGGAAACTGGAAGATGTCCTTCATTGCTTACTGTCAGGTGTAACTCTCTCCCCTTGTTCATGGCACAGAGCCAGGGACCTCTCCATTCAGAGTCCACTGAATCCACAGAATTGCCAGGGGATTCCACAGAGATGGACTTGAAGATACTCCGTATGAACTGAAACTCAAAAAAGCTCCTAAAAAACACCCAAAAACAACCCCCCAAAGCCCCACCAAACAAAAACCCCAACTCTAAACCTCCAAAACCCCAAAATCTAACTCCCAGAAAGCGCTGCTGTCTTTTTTTTCCTTTCAAAAACAATGCCTGAATTAACCATTCTTTCAAGGTTTCTCTTGGTCTCTTGAGCAAGAACACATCAAGTTCAGCAAGTACTGATCAATTCAGAGTGTGGTCAACATATTTTCAGACCTATCAGGTTTTGACAGTGTCTGAAGCACTGATTTACAGGTATCAACCAGAATCTCTTAACAACCCAGTCACCTCCTTAAGTGGTGATAAAGATATCACTTGAAGCTGAGCCTGGACCAACCCTCAGACAGAAAGCCAGGTGTTGTTTAATTGAAAGTGCAATTGCATACAGAGCACTGTAGCCACACACTGCACACAGGTAATCAAGCACTCAAATGGATAATAATGATAATTTTCTCCTCTTCTAATTTCCACGTGGAACTGAAGTAATTGCCCATGTAACTGTGCACCTATGTGTCCAGCCAAGTATTGCTGAAAGGCTTGGAGCAGACCCAGGGTGTCAGGCTCCAGCTCAGCCTCCTGTTCCTTGGAGTGGTATTGACTTCCCATATAAACCTGTGGAATTAACTCCTGGGGATGGTATTTCTGGATTGCCAACACACTGTTTATGGAAATGAGACATCCTTTGATATTCTCTTGGTTTTACTAACACATTTAACACTCTTTAACCTTCATAGGAAAAAATATTCATGTTATATCAATAACTGCTTTTTATATCTTTCCTCAAGGAATTCTTTCTCCACTTGAAGCTCATAATGGAGCAATTGAATTCCTTAAATTCAAATTTAAATGATTCATCAAATATTTTGCACTGATTCCTCAAGCTGCTGCTCAGACACACAGATGCTTAGTCAACTTCAAGAGTTGTCTTTTCCTTGTTTTCCTAGTGCTGTCCTAACATGTCTTCCTACCAAATAATGTTCCTGCATCATCCTGGGCTCCCTCCCACTCCTGCTCTCCCACTGGCACATAGTGGTGGGGATCTGAGAGGCAGGACCATAATTTCTTACCCCTAAGTGAATAAATGTCCTTTTTCCTAACAAGGTCTGGTCTAAACAGGCCAGGTGGAAGACAAGGAAGGGTACCCTTCCCTTTCACAGCAAACTGGTTAATCAGTTCCTGACCTGCCCATGGTATTATTCACTCTAGCTATGCATGTTTGAATGTCATTAAAGCAGTGACAGGTCTTTGCCCAGCATACTTCAGGGCACCATGCTACCCAGCATCATTGCTAAAGATGCTTTGTCCCATGTGTACACAGGATCTTGATCACAACATCCTGCAGCACCATGCCCTGGAGAGCAGAAGCCCGTCAGTGGAATGTCAGTGGTGCTAATTCACATGAGGGCCTGGCCTGGCTGGGCCACCCCTGCCATTGCTGCTGTGCTGGTGGGGCAGTGCAGACCACCTGGGCTTGCAGCAGCTGCCAGCCATCCTGCAAATTTGGAGGGATGATGCTATGGGAGAGCTCCTCACTCTCTGCATCAAGCCAGTCCCTCTTCCCAAAGGTAGTATTTGAAAGCTGCTGCAATGCTTAAAGAGAGCAGCCTGCTGATAAATTGAAATTTTTTTTCTCTCTGTCACAACCAGAGTAATTTCTAGGACCCCATACCACCTTTCTGTAGCAAAACCAGGAGGACTGCAGCTGTTTTCAGGCCCTAAAGCTGCTCGGAAATTCCCTTGCTTCAGCTTTTGTTTTCAGCCAACATTACTGTATTCCTACTGTTCTCATTTAGTACAAATAGCTCAGCTAACTGAGCGCCCAGAAGAGATGTAAATTGTGGAGTAGCTGAAAGGGGTCATTATTTGTGCTTTCCTGTTCTCAGGTGGATGAACAAGTCAGGTGGTATTAGCCAGCTGTCAGACAACACCCTGGGTGCAAACCTCCATCTGAGAACAAGTGCCAAGAGCCACTGGTGCCTGTGTAGTTCAGTGTGTAATGTATCTGCTGGGTCTTGTTCTTCCATTGTAGGTATCTTGTCCACCCAAGTGCAAACAAAATGTTATTTGCTAGAAAAAAGTGCATTCTATGTTAGTCAATAGTCTGATATCTGCTTCTGTCCAGGAGAGTCCTCTACAGATGAAACCCGGTTTTGCTGCAGAAGTAGAAATCAATGTGCTAGAGCAATATGAGAGAGCTCTCTTTTAACAAGAACTCTCTCATTTCTTCAACATCCATGTTCTCTTCAACAGAAGAGAATTTGTATGTGCCTTTTGTTTTCTCTTCTAAAGGACGAAGGTAAGGCCTATCCACTTGTCAGAGATATGTCCAGGTTACTTGAGCAGTAAGAGAAGACCTCTAGATTTCCATCAGTGAGCTTCAGAAAGTACTTCCGCAAAAGATGGAAGTGGCAATCGGTGCTGCTGCCCTGGAAGGTGACCCTGAGCATCCAATAAGATGTGAATGAGAGTTCCCTCTGTGGCAGGCGTGCAGGACGTTTTGCAGCATCACTGAGTGCAGGAAGAGACTTATCCATCAGCAGAGATCACTGGGCTCCTTATGCAAGAATGGTTAGAGCTGTCTGAGACGTCACATTTTCTTGGGAGAGCAGATTATTTCACATCTCCTTTCATCCCAAATTTGGAACATAATAGAAATATCAAAACTAAGCTTATTGAAGACTTTTGTTTATGTCCTGGTGTTTGGATGTTTTATGGGATTCACATAAAATCAAAAAGGATTAAAGGTACTTGATAATGCTGTCAAAGTTTCAGTGAAATCAGTGATTATGTGAAACATTTCCACTCCTGTCCTGCTAGGAAGAAAAAAGAATTGTCAGTTTTAATAAGAAATGAGTTACCATTTAAATATATACTACTCATCAACATCAGCTGTACACTCCAGGCTATTAGCAGTGCCTTCCTTTGGCAGCCAGGTCTCACCACCAGCCTCCCATCATTTCTGTGACAGCTTTTCTCCACAGATGGAACAAGGCATGGGCTTTTGTGACAAGAAAACCCCAATTCTAATTTAGCCTTCCTTTTCATTCTTCCCTGTTTAAAGGAGGATGAGCTGTTCTTGTTTGCACTGAGGATCACCTTGGCAAGGTGCAGCAACAGCAGTGGCCCATAAGAATGAGATGAGAAGAGTGAGCTTAAAGGTCCTACCTCATGGCACACAGCATGGTGAAACAGGAGGTGTGGCCAGCCTTGCTTTATTCAGTAAGTCTATCCTGTGGTCTCAGTAGTTTATCTACAGTATCCTCAGAGCAGAGGTAAATAAGGCTGGTGGCTAAAATCAAAGGGCTTTCTCTTATCTTGTTTCTGCAGTGGTTTAAGGCCACTCACAGGGATGCGAACATCTCTACCTGGAAATACATCCTGATGTGCCACTTTACAAGAGGTGTTTCACCACTTAAGCATCATAAAATAAGTTCTTCAATTTATGAATTTTTCTTTTATTCTGTTTGTTTTCTCTTTTCAGTTGCTGGTTTCCAATGTGGGGAACATCTAGAGATTACCCAAGATTTGTTGAATCAATTTTCAGCCTCTGTGAGTAATTATAAAACGAAATAGTTTAAGAAGAAAAAATGGAAAAATTATTTTTTGAGAGGAAAAATGAATTAGCCTTGGAGCTTGGTGTTCTCTCCCAAGAAACTTGTGAAGTTTCTTAAAATGTGGGAACAGCAATTTGATTGTATTATAAAACAGACTGGAAAATTGCACAAATCAGACTGACAGGCAGTTCCAGCCAGCAGTGATTACAAAAACTCCAGTTCAGAGCATGAGCCCTCTCTAACCCCATCCAGGGGCTTTTATTTTTGAAAGGGATCAAAGACCTGACAAAAACATTCTCACCATCTCCATTTTAGAAGGATTCTGAATCACTCCATATGCCACGGTGTAAAATTTCAATTCTTGCCCTCCTCCTTTGGCAACACTGTTAGGGTGTGAGACAGGGTAGGACAGTAACCTAAGAGTTTAAAGTTAGGCCTGTGCTTTGATGAACCGTAACAATCACACTGTATTTCAGAAGCACTGATCTCTGAGATGGCTCAGATGCTTTGCACCTCCCAGGCTCAGGTCTGCGAGGGCTGCTGCTTTGGAAGAGGCAGTTACCTGTTGTAGCGGTTTCACATTCACCTGCTCGCCTGCTCACACCAGGCGAGAGTGTAGTGTAGTGGTTTTATGAGAATAAGGATTAAGAGAAATGCAAAACAGGCCTAAACTTCAAAGATAAAAATAGTTTATTAACAAAAGACAACAGAATCAAAATCAACCCCCAGGTGGTTTCTTCTTCCTCCCCCCAGCCCCTCACCCATGATGGTTCCTTTCTCCCACCTCATTTATCTTCCTTTACCACCATCCTTCTCACCAACAACACAGAGAAACAAACTTAGGAAAACCCTGGTCAATTTACCACTCTTGAAATAGGCTTTCATCAGTCTAATTGGAAGAAGAGTCTCTCTTGTCTCACCATGGAGATTTTTTTTCCCACAAGACGCATAAGTCTCTTGTAGAATCCATATTACTGTGAACTCCCGCCCAGAAAGGATATTAGTTCACATGTGACACAAGTCTTCCCCTGGTTACAGCT
>VZTR01008881.1:346209-359732 GCA_013400775.1 Chaetops frenatus
AAAAATGTAAGCTTCGCAAAGACGCCTCTAATTTCAAGTGGCTACATGAAGTGCCCATCTTAAAATTAGCCAATCCGTGGGCTCCTCACCTCTGCTGGAAACCGTGTCCCGGCGGAAGTAGGAAAACAAAGAACCCCCCCCCAGGAAGGAGAAAAAAAGTTGTTGTCCTTTAAACCACAACACCTGTGCACAAGGATGTGTATGGTGATGAGCAAGGTTTAGGTTTGCTCCAGAATCCAGCCTCTAACAGTTATGCCTGTGCTAGATACTTTGGGGAAGACCCCGTCTCATTTCCAGCTGGAGATAGGGTGCTGCTGTAGTGATGGGAGGGGTCCAATGGACACCAGTGGGCTCCACAGGGCTGTGCCTGCTGCCTTGGTGTTACTACATCACCTCTTCCTTTGTGTCACACCTGCCTTGGAACTTGCCTTTCCTGTTTCTCCTCACTACTCAGCTGCCCTGCATCTGAGCAAGACCTGCCCAGGTCCTGTCTGCTCTGCACCAGCCTTAGGCCCATGGCTGTGGTGAGCAGAGAGTCCAAGAGATGTAGTGCCACATTGACTCGTGTGGCTGAGGAGATGATTCACGGGAGGTGCACATCCTGGCTTCGGGACAGCTGTGCCTAGCAAAGGGGCAGAGTGGACGGCTGCAAGAGGTGCCTGCTTCAGCCATCCAGCACCAAGTGGAACCTGCATCTCCCAGCACCCCATCTGGGGTGGCTCTGCCTTCAGAGCAAGGAAAGGAGATGGCTCCCCAGCTGCAGTCAGCAGGCACCTTGATGGGCTTCATCCTCTTCAAAGCTCCAGCAAACACATCCACTCCCCTCTAATTTTCTCTGCAGTCAGCTAAGGAGAGAGGTGCTGCTAGGACACGGCTATTCCTCTCAGCAGCTATCCAGCTGAGTCTGTTGGGTCCTCACTTCTCCTCACTTGCCATAAGGAAGGTGCAGGGAACTTACTCAGGTGTGGACATCACATGTAAAAGCATGTGATGTGGGTGCTGCTTTCTGAGTCACCAAGTGTGGAATCTGAGAGTCTTTGGATGTGACCTTACACCAGTGACATCACTGGAAATGCTTTCTGTGCATGCATATAATCCTTTCTGAAATGCAAAAAAATCTTCTTTGAACCAAGAAAGCACCAGATGTTGTTATAGCTCTTGCACAGTTTTCTTGCTCTAGAAACTAAGAGCTTTTTTTCTAAATTAACAGCTGAATTCCTGCCTTTACAGACTGTTTTGGAGCCCTCCCTCCCACAGCATCTCACAGGGATGCAGCTCACAAAGGCTGCTAGACATCAAGTGCAGAGCTAGTCTAAACCTGACAGGAATATCCAGTGCTGATTCTGTATATTAATTATATGTTGTGTAAAAAAGGATTTCCTAAGAGGCTTGGTTTTCTTTGAGTTACACTGAAGATTCAGATCTTTTTTTTATGTGTCAACAGACTAGATAGACCAGAATGGAAAATCCTATAAGAGCCATACTTCATGTATCAGTATTGCGTATCAGCATCACATCTTCTCTGACTTCTTTATTGTGGAATGAACCCTGTTGTTATAAAAGGAATCTTTCTTTAAAGGAGTATCCTCAGGTTTAACATGTATTTCTTATTTCTCTTAATTTATTGCTTATCTTTGAAGGAGCAGGAAATCCCATTGTCCACCTTCTGAGTGCTAATGGCTTTTAGCATGATGGGTCTTTTTGCCAGGTGGGCAGAGAGGAGTGCAGAATGAACAATATAACAAAGACAGGTGGTAGCAGGCAGGAGTTTGCTGGTGACATACCTTCAGGGGGTTCCCACACAAAGAGAATTTCACAGCCTAGAAATTTCACAGCTCTGTCCATTGTGCTCATAGCAGCTGTTCCTCCATCACTGTACCTCACGTCATCCATTTTTGCAAAAAAGCTGCCAAGGAAGTGTGTAGACAAGCAATCCTAGCAACCCCTAATAGACATTTCCTGTCTTAATCCCAGTCATAAGCTGCACTGACAGATGACTTCATAGTGAAAGAAAAATGTGGTCCCTGGTGATTCCCCAATCTTTCACCTAACAGTTTCCTCAGACAAATGGGCTTAAATGGTTAAAATATAAAGTAGCCATAACAAAAGTGTTAAAAGGATTAAGATAACATCATTAAGATATCATCATAATTACAACTACTTGGTACAGACATTGGGGTTTTGACATGTGCACACAGACATTGTGGACCTGCACTTGTAAAATTTTTAATTGATGCACCTCAACTTTCTGAAGCATCCCCAGGCAGAGAGCCCACTTGAGGTGGCAGCCTGCCTGCAGGAAATCTCTGCTGGCAAAACCACCCTGCGGCTCGGTGCAAAAGAGAAGGGACCCTGTGGCTGTGCCTGCAGAGAGCTAGTCTAGCTTACAGCTTACCTTAGTGAAATCTCAGCATGGGCAAGGTTAGAGCTCACAGAAGCAAAGATCTTTGCTAAGAACCTAATTAAGATGAGTGCAGTCTGGGCAGACCTTGCCTGGACACCCAAGTCAGAGCTTCAGCATTACTGTGGACAAGACCTTAGTGTTGAGTCCTCAGGGATGGTTCTGGGAACAGCTTACAGTCCCCTGAAGCTGCACTGATTTAAAATGAGCTGTAAGGCATTTCCTGGTGCTGCATTTATAGAAATCAATGTGCACTACAAATTTACACCCCTGTTTTTATGAAATGCCCAGGCTGGCAGGTGATGACAACTCTCTTATAGGTGCCTGCACTGCAAAACTTTTCCAGAGCACTGTGGAGGTTTCCTAGCAACTCCCTTCCATGATCTTTGTGCTCAGTTTTGTTGTTTGCCATCATAAAACAGTGTTTCTGCCTATTTAAACTAGTTTAGTTCTTTTAAGCTGGCCAGGTATTGGCAGTACAGCAGCAGTGTCTGATTTATATACTTTTCAGCTTTTTATCCTTACATCCTTTTCCTCCAAAACTAACAAAACCTGAACCAATGTAAGTGGGTTTCATGCTTTTTTCTTACTAACCAGACAATCAGCCCATTGCTTAAATTGCTGAGCAATAGAAAAGCCTCCAAATTTAAAATAGAAAATCCAAGTTTAAAAACAAATATACACAGCAGCAATGTATTCTCTGATCTCTGCATCTCTCACATAGCTCCTCTGGCATACTGAAACCAACAGATGTTGATCATGTGCTTTGGACAACTCTTTCCAAATACGTGAGAGACATCGCATTTTTGAGCCAGAAATGCTCAAAAAGAACAAGCAAAACCAAAGTAGCTAAACTGAGCTAACCTTTGTGCACACGCACGTGTATCCAGTTTAAAAATGGTCATAGGTTTTAAGCCTGTAAATTCACCAATAGCGTCCAGGTTTGAACATATTGAAGTGTTTATTCAGTATTGCGCACTGGCTGAGACAGGCAGCTTCTGACAGGCAGCTTGAAATGACACCTTTAACTAGAAAGAAAATGAGGGAGTAATTTGATGAAGGGAGAAAACTTGAAAGGGTTTGGGTGTAAGAAGGTACTAGAGAGAAACCCAGATTACCTCTGTGTCCTGGAGAAGTACTGGGACATTGTTCCTGAAGTAATTCACTACAGAAATACATATTCTTGGTGTTTTCCTTGGAACCGGCACTGCTCTGTAAGCTCTATCATAGAGAGCCATGAACAAGCTATGATTGTGTGGCTCCATTGTATGATTCTATGAATTGGAGTGCAGGAGCAAATGTGGATTCTTGTCCCCTCATGCTGCAGCCAGACTCCTTCCTGCCCTCACCAGGATCCATCTCTGCCTGATGCTGAACAAATCCAACATTCACAGGGCTTGGCATCCCACATGGGCACGACTGAGGCACAAACCCAGGCCTTCCAAAACTGCCCGATGTGAACTCTCTCCCTCTTTCTCCAGGCTTGGCTGCCACTATTTTAACCCAGCATCAGGCACCTCCACTAGAGATCACCTGCACTTACATCCTTGTGCATGTTGGGGATTTGCCTGCTCTTGCCATTTGCCAAACTTTACTGCTATAAAACACTGGATTTCTTGCTCAGCACTAGTGCTTGCTCCAATGTGGCTATGTCAGCTGTTGGCATCAGCTGCAGAGATCAGGGCAAACTTTCAGAGCAGATCAGACCTTGGATTTCTATCAAAACCCATCTGTTCCTGACTTAGAGGTATTCCCACCACCTTTATAGCTGGGTGGGATAATAAGCTATTGAATCCACAAATTAGCTCAACATGGAGTTCTTTTAATAGCTTTCCTCTACAGAAAGTCAAGGCTGCTAGTGCATCTTGTGTATACCAGCCAGGCCAGCAAGCTAGAGCAGTTAGAGCTGACAGTGTCAATTGTTTTTAAAGTGTTACTGCAGTGCTGACATTTGAAAAGCAATTTAATATTTCTCCCATGATAGTCACTTCAAATATTCTGGAAACAACTTGTATGAAAACCACGGATGACAGTTACAACACTTGTCTTTCCTGAGATGCTTAGGTGGATTTGGGTACAGCTTGTGCTGGCCAGGACCATGAGATGAACAATGCAGCAAATACAGCTCCTGCATACACCTAAATCCATTTGGCAATGGGGGTGTGCAGGGGGTGATCCTCACACCTCAGGCCCTGCCAGATGAGTGTTTTAATTAAAGAGCACAAGGGCTGGAAGGAATTCACACAGAGCTGCTGCAGCAGCACTCCCTCCTCAACAAGCTGTAGCACCAAGGGTTAACAATCTGCTGCCTGCCTCACAAATATGCATAATGCCTTGCTTTGGCAGCTTATTTGCATAATTTTAAATTACTCTTTTGTCTGGAAAATAAAATCTAAAACATAGCTTCAAACATAAGTGGTAGATACTAATGTTTCATATCCTAAGAAGGTTTGGTTAAGTCTATTTGTCTGAACTCGACAATAGAGGTTGTAAAAATAATTTTAACAGAGAGATGTTGTTTCTTTATTGCACAGCCTTGAGTGCCATTTTGACTACCTAAATAAGGTCTAATGTGCTCACCCACCCCTCACAGAGGGGATGAAGCTTGTCTGCACACGCTCCGACTCTCAGGAGGGCTCTGCAGCTCCAGCTTTTGCTGGGGGGGTCCAGCCCGCCCCTCTCATTAAACTGCAGAAACAATGCAGCAACCGGAGACTGAATCCTTGTCATCAGCGCATCCTTAACAGGGATGGGCTTCCAGGCTGTTGCTGTGTACCCGAGGTGAAGACACAGGATGAGCTCAGCGTCCCACCTCGCACTGCCAGGAGGGATTCAGTTCAACAGAGGATGGATACCCACATTTCCTCAGACGAATCACACTCCCAGCTCCATTGACTGCCATAACTAAGTCTCTGCTGCCTAGTGTGGGAGATTAGACACCTAAATTCAGGTATCTGTTTTCTGGATCTGATTTCCACTCCAAATTCCGCTGACAGCCTGTGAGGTGGTCTTTGCGGGCAGAGCCTCATACCTCTCAGCTATTTTCTCCCTCACCCTGGGAGACAGATACAAAGCACAGCGTCTTCTACTCTCAGTGATGTGTTTCAGTGTAGGAGAAGGGGCTGTTAACCTGCACTGGCACGTCAGTGTGTTTTAAATCATAGCTTATCAGAACAGCAGAATAAATCCTAGGAAATAAGACGCCAAATGGATAAGTCGCCTATCATTATGACTGAAGCCTATTTGAACTCCTGCCCTAGTGCCTTACATACTATAAACTTCTGTACATTCCTCAGGCAAAAGCCTTTAACTTGCGCATTAAAAATGAAGAGCATTTCTAAATGGGACATCCCAAACCAATGTATTTGTGCTATTGCCTCTGTAGTCCCAAAAGCTAGGTGACACAAGAAGACATTTCCCAATGGACACCAGTTCTACCCCAGCAGTGTGCCCAGCAGGCATTCTGCCCAGAGGAGCAGCCAAGGGGCTCCCCTGCCAGCTGGAAGTCACAGTGCCAGGGAAATCTTCAGGCAAATTTAGCTGGGTCTAGGTAGGTTGTACAAACTGTACGGGGGAAAAAGGCCAAGTATAAGTACGCAATCATGAGTGAACAGATCTGCCAAATACTAACAAGTTTCTACCTGGCTTGTTTAGTTCAGTTTTTCTTTTACCCAGGGCTCATAACCCAAATTCAAACTTTGAAGTTCCCTGCTAGTGATTATATACTGACTGCCCTCCTTCAGATCCTAGTGGCATTACAGTTTTCATGAAAATGTTTCAAAGATGACTTAGGACCATATTTTTTCTCCTTTTCCACTTTGCAATATCTAAATCTTTTCCTTGACACTTTTGTTAAAAAATAAACAAGTGGATATACAGTATTAAACATTTAAGCCCCAATAATTAAGGTCTCAGTTCACAGCAAAAGGCAAGTGAAACTACCTGTATGTTCAGTTAGTAGCAAGTAATTCTGAATTTGCAAATCTGCCTGCAGTTCCATGTCAGCTATCTGCTTGTCTATAGAAACACGCTCACCAACACATATGCAGGCATATACAACAGTGTTGCAATTGCTGTTATTCACAATGTTCAGCCATCAGCTGTGTCCCTTTCCTCTTAACTGCAATGGAAGAAAAACCTTCCAGACTATTTATTCATACTTTCTTTACTCCATTAGTTTCAATGAAGCTAAATGTTAACTGCCAGAGCAGTTCCCAGCACAGTCTCCATGTGCTGCATCTCCTATTGACCACTGTCTCCGTTGCAATTTTTTTTTCTGCCTTTCAGTACTGAAGCGCCATCCCCATAAAAATCCTATTTCATGGGACTCCCAAATGTTAGTGCTGCCTCTCTTCACATGAATTTAACATTTACTTTTTTGACATTTAATCATTTCTGTGACTAGTTGCAAGACCCACTGCAACTGTATTCTCATCTAGGGAAGGTGCTATAGGGACATGGAAGAACAGGATGGTTGTTTTTTACTGTTCTATGTGAATGTCCCTAGTGACTGAAAGGGGGAAAACAAAGAAGCAAAAGGCTCACAAGATTTTTAGCAGAAGGTGCAATCTTCCCTGCAAGCAAAACCCATCGTTTAAAGGGAATGGGCTGTGTTTGACACTTTGTCTGCACCTCCTGACGGGAACCTCCAACTGCTGAAATATGGGAGAGATATTTCAGAAGGGGTGGTGGATTTGTAGCCTCTGTGTACACTCATTTTGCACAGGCCACATTTCTCCTAACAGCCACTGTTTATAAGCCATTTCTCAAATGACACAGCCTCTGGTTTGCATAACATGCCAGCTGTAAATGGAGGCTGCTTTGGAGCTATTTCACAAGCAGCTCAGCTTTCTCTCAGTGTGCCTGTGCTATTGTTCAAACCAGCAGTTTGGGCTCGAAACTCATCTTCCTCTCACCATCTTCTGTTTGATGTTGTGGAGCAGCCTGAGAGCACACAACCTGGCCTCCTTTGGGGTGAAACCAAACGGAAAACTCTGCTCCCAAAGTGCATCATTATCTCTGGGAAATCTGTAGATGTTCAGTCCATAAGGAACAGCTGGAGCTGGCCAACAAAACCACCCTCAAAAGGGGGATGGCTGGGGACTTGGCACCCACTGCTTTGTGCTACATTGAATTTCTCTGGAAATGTTTAAATTTTAATATATTTTTCAAGGGGAATTAAAACTCAAGAACTATCTACTATTTCTTCCTATGTTATAAATAGCCATCCATAACAAATGGCTATTTAATGACAGAGGAACAGCAGCTAAAAAGCAGACTGAAAGTATGTATGCTGAAAGGTAAATCCTGGCCCCACTGGAGTCCATGGAATAATTCACTTGCTTTTGACCTGGAAGGTCTCCATTCCTTTCCCTGCCAGAAACAAATTTACTCTGCAATAATTTCAGAAGGCAGTACATGAATCAAGGCCAGACAGAACTATTGCTGTGAATGCATTTCACCCACATATTTTATAATGGTGATTTTCTTTTTTCAAAACTGCCATTTTTAAAGGTAAATATGGTTAAGACAAGAGTAGCTAACCAAATCAAATTAAACTAATAGGAAAATAAAAAACCACATTTCTTGCCCTATTTAATCACCTGGACTCCCTTGACAGTCTGCAGACAGATAAAAAGGAGAAGGCAATTCCACAGGGAACCCAGACCAACCCCTAGGAACATATGCCCACCTTTAAAGTTGCCAAAGTTCAAACAAATTCTGTCTTTCCTTACCAGGAACTTAGAGGAAGCTGCTCTGATACAAAAGAACACAACTCTGTTTCACAGCTGCCTGCACAGGAATACGTGCCCGGGTGACAAAAAGTCTCAGAGATACACCCAGCATGTACACTGTGCATGCCAGCCCTGCTCCTGCCACCTTACAGGGACAGTCACACAAAGGGCTGCCCACAGCCTCTGTTCTCTCAGCTCCTGCACAGTGCCCAGGATGCCTGGTGAGCTCCTCTTGTCATGCTCAGCTGTATTTGTCCGTGGACAGGTCAGGCCTACACATAAAAAAGTGATCACATAAACTTTGTGGTGGGGCCTGGACGAGAAAAGATGTCCTGGATGCCCAGTCAGAAGGGATGGATGTTCAGAAGTGTCTGTGGGAGCTGGAAGAGAAAGATGCAAGTAAGGGGCTACAACCATGGTGAGAAGCAATGTCAAGTGAGTGTGAAAATCTCAGTCTACCAGGTACTGGTGGATCTAAAACCCCACCAAACCCTTGGCAGAGACCTCACTTTGATCCCAGATGTGTTATGCCAACGCCCCTAAACAGAGAAAGCAAACCATACTGTATAGTAAAGAAAGGAGAAACAGATCATAGGTTCCTTGAATTATTTGGGTTGGAAAGGACATTAAGGATCATCTAGTTCCAACCTCCCTGCCATGGGCAGAGACATCTTCCACTAGATCAGGTTGCTCAAAGCCCCATCCAACCTGGCCTTGAACACTTTCAGGGATGAATTATTCGGTGTGGAGGTGGTGCATCACCACCTTCACACTAAATAATTTCTACCTTATCTCTCATCTAAATCTGCCCTCTTCTACTGTAAAGTCATTATGACATGCCTCCATAGAAAGTCCCTCTCCAGCTTTCTTGTAGGCTAAATTTCTTGTAGAAACCTAATTTCTGTCCCTGGAGTCCTTCGCTGCAGAGCTGAAGAGAGGAAATGCAGAGTAGATCAGACAAGGGAGGAGACGGGAGATCAGGCACCTCCAGTATTGCCTGATTTTAAACCGATGTATTTCAGTCCAGTAGCAAGTGTTGTATCTGCAGGCTGTGTGTCAAAGCTCACCATATTCATTTCTGAATATCTGAGTCTCAGCCAAATTTTGACACAAATTTCTGGTCTCAGAAGCCTCTGTTAGCTTAATTGACCCAAGCATTGGAGAGGCAGCTGGAGAACGACCTAGTGCTGCAGCTAGAGGGAAGATAAAGATCAAAGCAGAGCTCAACTTTTTTATAGTCACTGAAGAATCCCAGGGCAGAGAGAAATGGTGTGTGCACTATTAGATGTTGAAAAGAAAAGTTCCATGGAAAATGAGTTTTCATCAGCTCTGAATCTTACTAAGCTACCTTGCTTCAGTCTGTGACAAGGCGATGGAAACCTTGCCATGTACACTGCTGCTCATTATAGGAACTTTCTTTTAGCCTTGGGAACAGTCTAGAAACTGCAGTTTTTTGCACAGCATTCTTGCCTGACATTTCCAGGAACGCTGGCCTCATTTCTTCCAGAGCAAAATACAATCTTACAGTGCCAACCCGATGTCATCCCTGTTGACATCTGGAGTTAACAGCCTGGAAAGTGCATTCTGGAGCTCTTCTTCACTGCCTGAAGCCTTTGTTTCTACTCAGGGCCTCTTCCCTGACTTCTGCACATCCCATCAGCCACAGGCAGTGCTGCCTGTGGTACACCTGCTGGCATCTGCTCCCACTGTTTACAGAGCAAAGTCCCTTGCAGTCCTCTTACCCCAGCCCTCCCATCTTTAGCAGGTCCCCTCCCATCAGAACTAACAGACTTCTGTGTAACCCACCAGGCCTGCAGCTGCAAGCAGTTGGGAATAAATCTGTCCAGTGCATATTATTCAGAAGCTTTTTCTAATGTAGAAGTTCCTGATCCACTGGAACTGAACGTTTGTGGATCAGGAGGCTGGATAAGATGACCTCCAGAGATCCTTGCCAAACTATGAGCTTCTACCAGTCTGAAAACTTCAGGAAACGCTGACTCTCATCAAAACTGAATTTCAGACATGACAGCAGTGATCCCACAGGAGTTGTTTCGTATGGTATTTCCAAGTTGACAAAACTCTTGCACAGAAAATATACCAGTAAGAAACTTGTTCTGCTGGTTGGGTGTTGGTGTATTTATAGCTGCACTTTCCTAAGAAAGCTGTTGGTTTACCTGTAGACCTGAAAACAGCACTATCTGCACACAGAGGAGCTGTGCAATGTAGGGAGCCTAATTTCTTAGGCCAAGACATACAATGTTGTCTCAAAGATATATTTTGTAAAGAAAAGAAAATATGGTTTGGTTCTTAGGGGTTTTTCTCATGACTTGGCAAATAGGAATTTTTAAATACCATTTCAGTATTAGATGCTCACATCCAACAGACTAGGGCAATCAAGAGAACTTCAGAAAAATCTTCAGTTTTGAAGTTCTTAAAAAACACAAGTTGTAAGAATGAGTAGTTCTGTAATCAGAAAGCAATTGAATTTGAAGTCAAATTCAGATGATCAAAGGGCCATCAAGCTGTAACCCCTGCAATTATCTTCCAAGAACAAGCTGCCAAGACAGGCATTCAATGCCTGCCACTTCCTGGTAATGCAAAAGTCAACCAGTAAGATGCAGCCTCATATCCTTGAGCTGGAACTTCCTTCATATTCCAAACTCGTGCCAGAATAACATCGTCAGAGCACTTGGCTTTGTGTCCTTTAACCTATGCTTAGTTGCCATTTTAGACAACAGTGTAAACTCTTCGTGTGAACAAGAGCTGACATTTGCACTACTCATGTTTATTCTGGCTCTGGACACAAGTTCCAGTGGAATACATTTTTAATTTTTTTAAATTTTTGCTCATGCTGAGTGTTTGCATTGGCAAAGCCACGAGCAATGGCTGAAACTGGGGTTTAGACAAAATGTAAATAAAGCTACAGAGAAGGATTGCTTGGAAATGGCCAGCAGCAGACTGCTGAGGCCTAACAGATGTGCATCCCCTTAGGGCCTTTCCAGCTCCTTTCCTGTTATCTAGTAGGTTTCCATAACCCATTAACTTTTAAGAGCTGCATGTTAATGGTGGAAGGAAGAGAGTACTGGAAATCTCTTGTATATGCCCACCCCCTTAGAGAATTCCAATGAGCAAGTCACAGCATTTGGAAATGTAAATACTTTGGAGATCTACATCTTGAACAGAAAAGCAAACACAAATATCTGGAACTTCCCAAAATCCACCAAAAATTCTTGACAGCATACACAAGAGGTCTGTGGGAATTCACATGACCGATCTTCCTACTGTTCAATGGAAAAGAGGAATGACTGCCAAAGGGAAATATTAATTTTTCTGTCTGTGAAAAAAAAATCAAATTGAAAAGAAAGGCTTTTCAGGTGGCTACCAAAACATGCAAGTTTTCTGATTCTCATAAAATAACTGAGATCAACACAGCTCACGAGAATCTCTCACTGTGATGAACACCACAAATATTTCAGGGGAAAGCATAAAGACTGGTGTTGGAAAAAAAAAAGGCAGAAAAAAACATAACAAACTTACGTACAATCAAACAAAGAACTAAATAATCCATAAACTCTAAGCTCTGTCGTAACAGGAAGAAAAAAATGTAAAAAGGTAAACATGGACCTACTAGTTTTTAAAAGCACAGCTACTGCACTGTCTCACTATCAAACAGAATTAATCCTATTCCATGTCTTGTAGATTTTCAGAAACCTGTTAGTATTTTCCTCCCAGCATAAGCAAATTACTTATTTGTATTCTTGAAGGCATTTGAGTACCACTGCCACTTGAGAACAGAACATATGGGGAAGGCTCATCTGAGAATAAGAAATCTGGAATGCATCAATTGAATATTTCTTCTCTCTGACATTTCCTCAAGTTAATGATAGTTGGAGAAAAATCTCCACAAACTCCCCAAATCTTTGGGCAGTAAGCAGCTGCATCAGCAGATTTTTGGATTAGTTCCTTTCAGCTGTACTGGAGAAAGTGCCTAGGAAGAAAGGTGAGTGGAAGATGGGAAGTTACAAAGTCCCTTATGGTCTGAAAGTTGGAGAACAAACTGAGATATTTAGGGTTTATGATTATACAGACTCAGAAATTAATTCTAACTCACTGCACTAGGTTCTAGAGGCTTTTTGGTACCATTATCATGTGACTACCATCATTCCTCACATGCTAAAATATTCCAAGTCAGTTTTCCGAAATTCTGATTTCCTGAAAACAAGCAAGAGCAGGCTGCAAAAGCAGCAAATTCCAGTTAAAAAAAATAAAAAATCACCACAATCAAAGCTTGGTACAATCCCCGCTAAGGTCTTTAGTTTCTATAGAAACAAATGGCTGGTTTACTGACTTTTCTACTCAACCTTGGGTACATTGAGATGTTAATTTGTTAAAAACGGCTCCACTGGCAAGGTGTGATCTTCTGGAACAGTTCAGCTGAACCCTGTTCAGAGGAAAGGCACGCAAGGCGAGCGGCACCGGGAGCTTCACAGCGGTGGTAGCTCTTTATTCTGATACAACAACAACCTGGTGGTTAGTCTGGAGAGGACTGAAAAGGGACCGCATCAAGAGATATAAATATCTTAAAGGAATGTGTCAAGAGCACGGTGCCAGACTCTGTTTGCTGGTGCCCAGCGACAGGAGGAGGACTAAAGGCCATAAACTGAAATACAAGTTCCACCTCAACGTAAGAACTGCTTTACGCTGAGAGTGGCAAAGCACTGGAAGAGGCTGCCCAGGGATGCCGCTCCCTCTCTGGGCACATTCCAAACCCACCTGGACACCTTCCTATGCCACCTGCTCTAGACAACCTTGCCTTGGCAGAGGGGGGGACTGGGTGATCTCCCAACCTTAACGATTCTGTGAACCTCCCTGAAAAATGCCGGCTGCTGAGAGAGGGCTGACTAGAAATGCAACAAGAAACGCAACCGGAAAGGAGAGAGCCAGCACCGGCCGCGAGGAGCGGGTGCCCACGGGACCCGAGTTTGAAGCACCTGCGGGCATCGGGGGAAATCCCTACCGCCCAACACGGCGCCCCTGGGGCGCAGCACGCAGAGGCCTCACACAGCCCCACTCCCACCCCCGCTTCCTCCCGGGAGCCCCTCCAGCCAAGGGGAAGCGGCTCCGCTCCCGCCCTGCGCCTCAGGGGAAGCCGCGCGCGCCGCCCGCCGAGGAGCCGCTCTGGGGCGGGGGCGGGGGGGCCCAGGGAGCGCGGGGGAGGCACGTGCTGCTTTACGTGCCTCTCGCGCAATGACGTCATCGCGCCCCGCCGCGAGGCCGACGCACCGGGCCAATCGGCGGCGCGCTTAGTGGCAGGGGAGGGAGCCGCGCGCGCCAGTCAGCACGAGGATTGAACGCGCGCCGCCGCGCGCGCCGGTGGAGCCCCGCCC
>VZTR01008881.1:359963-379715 GCA_013400775.1 Chaetops frenatus
GGCCGCGGTTCCGCCAGGTCCCGGGGCGTCCCGCTCCGAGCGGCCTCTCCCGGCGGCCGCCGCCGCCAACTTCGCCCCGCGCGGGGTTGGGGGGACCGCGACCTTCGCCGCGGGCCCGGCGCGGGCTCCGGCCGGCCGGGGAAATCCCGGCGTTCGGCCGAGGAAGGGGGATCCCTGGCCGAGGAACGTGGGTTCCCGGGGATCCCTGGCGGAGGAGCGAGAACGTGTCCATGTTAATCAGGGATGGAGCGAGGCAGACAATGCGGGTGGGGGATCGCGGTGTGTGAGAGAATGACGGGAGTGGGGATAAAGGCGGCAGCGCTGTCACACGCTGCGCCGGTGTGCGCTGCTGCCTTCCCCTGCTCACGCACCGGGTCTTAGATACAAAAGGAGGCCCGATCTCCAAATTACTGATGGTGTGCGGCTTGGCTGAGATGGGGGTGACAGCTGCCAGCCTGGAAACCACGCAGCTAACTTTATGTAGGATTGGGAGGGAGAAATTGCAGCCTGGGTACGAACTGGAGTGCATGGGAGAAAATGAATCCGTGAACCAAATTTTCTTCACTGCTTGACGTGTATTTGACAGCTCTGTATGGCTGTCAAATATTTCTTCTGTAACAATTGCTAACGGTATATGTAATAGCTTGCAAATTTTAATTGTGTTCTTTTATATAGGATTTTTTAAAACCTGCAACTGCAGCTTTGATTTCTCAAAAATTTATGTGTGAATAAATCCTGGTCTTTAATCATCACTGGATAGAAACCTAAAGTCGTTTTACGCTAAAGATAAATGTTATTTAATGATTCGAAACAATATTTAAATATTTATAAGTCTTAAAAAGCATGAGTGTTTGGTTATACTCTCCTGGTTTTGATACTACCAGGTTTCAGAGTAGGTCAGGGTCCAACTCACTTCACAGTTGTAGTTAGGTCACTTTTCCTAGACCGGTCTTTGCTGGGATGCCTCTTAAAACAGATGAGGTTTGAGAGTGCATGATGAGGAAAGTAGGTAGTTTTGAAGACAGAATTTCTGCCTAACTACATAATCCATATGCTTACACAGGGAAAAGATGAAACAGCTCCAAATCCTGAAATGTGTTAGTGTGGGGTATATTTTTTTCCCTTAGCCTGATAATATGTTTTAGAGAATCCTACTTCCTAGGAGGCCTAGCTATTCCTACAGGATTGATTTGCTTTCTCCATAAGTACTACATTCAAATTTGGCATAGACCATCCTCCTTTAGAGTGACAAACTGAGAGATGATGCTGTACTAGGAGTCCTTCTACTTACTGCTTGCACTGTTTTGGTTTGGAGTAAGACCTAGGGCTTTGAACTTGAAAGGACCCCAGTGGGGTTTTTTTTTATTTTTTTCTTTTTATGTTGATAGGCCCTTAGAAAACATTTAGCATGTAATTATCACACTTTGCTGCAAGTGAGAGAGCTCATCTTTCTTCTTTAATGTTACCTGTTCTGTTGACATATTGATATAAAATGCAAGTCGTCTTTGGTCCTCATAATGCTTTCTCGTTTGTTTGGGTTTTTTTAGATTTATTTTCTTCTTACTACAGCAGTAGCTCTTACAACTACTGTTTGATACAGGAAGCTTCAAAATATGTGGTAATTAATATATGGAGAAAACTGCAGAAGTGCTGTTAAGGAGTGACTATTCTGAAAAATCAAGTGGCTCCTTGATCTGAGCTGCAAGTCAGAAATTTCGACTTCAGAAATGTAATTTTATTAAAAATGCGGTAGCTGTGTATCAGAACTTGTAATGCAGTGAAATCAGAATGATTCATAAATAGGGTCGAGGCACACACATATGTGCTGGAAATGCCAGTTCAATTTTATCAGTGGCATTGCTGCTTATTACTATTCTGTCAATGTAGATCAGGATCTAGATAGCTTAATAAATCCTAATACACACACTTGTATATATAAGTTAGGATCTTGGAACATCTCGTGTCTCTGTGGTGTTTCTGTCCTCTCTCACTTTATAGGCTTTTTTGAGTCTGCGCTGCAGCCAGTGGTCAGTCAGGTTTTTTTCTGTCTGTGTTCTGAATGATAGTTTTTTCTCAAAATCAGATTTTGGGGTCATAATTCTGCATTGAATGCTTTCAATCATGGATTTGTGTTCTGCATCTAAGGAGTGATCACTTAAAACACAAGGCATTTATCGGTGCAATCCCTGTGCCTTCAGGATGCAGAACGCTGTTGAATTTTTGTAATCGAGTATTTGATTCATTATGCTTAATAACCAGTGTAGATGTGTGAAGGCAGTGAAGTGTTTTTGGAAACTGTCCTTCTCTTGGAGTGTTGCTCTGCTCTTAAGTAGTTGACAAAATGTGAGGAAGTAGTTTTTTTCCAGTTTCGTTTGGTGCATTTTCTGTCATTATGTTCTACAGTTCTTATTAGGTTTTCCGTGTACTTTTTTATCCCACTTACTCATGCAGCAACTGTGAGAATGGTAAAACTTGAAACAAAAGAGGAGAAAGTAACTGTAGAACCACAGATAATCAGAGGACTCCTCAGCACGTCTACTCATCATCAGAAAACGCTTCTTAGCTAATGTTTTTGAACATGTAGGCTAATATTGTACCGTGATTGTAATTATTTGTCCTCTCTCCAATAAGCTGAAACAGTGTTGACTTCTTCACTCAGATGTCTGGGAGCTGGTGACACTGAAAAGAGTTTGCAGAGGACAAGGTTATACTTAACTTTGTAGTTGTATTAGGATTCATCTTTTGAAATTATACTAGGCTAAACTTTTTTTTAGGATGAACTGAGGTAATTAAGGTTTTTCTGTTAAGTTTATTTAGGAAGAAAGGTAACTTGGAATTTTTTCCCCAAGCAATTTGTTGTCCGCAAACTGAATATGAGGAGTTTAATGGGAGAAAAATTGCTATGGCCTGCAGTTTGAGAAACAACTCCATAGAGTATTTGAGATGTAAATAATTAATGGCTTTAATATTTGAAAAAGAGGTGTCCAGCTTCTGTTGCAGTGGGTGTTAGGTATATTTTGTTGATTATCCATCTTTTTCAGGGTTAGAGACTTTGTGCTTTGTGAAGGAAGTTTGACACAGTTTCGTACATAAGTTAATCTTAGTAAATTCTTAGTATGTTTCTTAATTTTGTGTTGGGTTAGGAAGTGGGTGTAACTATGACAAATAGCCTTTTCTTGCCTGTTATGAAACCTCACAGGCGCAGTTTAAGTTGCTGCTCTGTGGAAGGAGAATGGGAGTCTTTCACCTTACATAAATGGTTTTCCATACATGAACTAACCTTCAGGGACAGGATTCATCTCAAAGCTTTGGCTTTGTTTTTACCTTGTACTAAGAAAATTCTTGTCAGCTAAACCATTTAAGTCCTAGAATAGAGTAAGATGTAATTCTTGAAGTGGTCATTGATACAGTGTTAATGTGGTCTTTTCTCTCCAGCTGAAAATGAGATGTAATGAATTTGGTTAAATAGAAGGTATTCTGAATATGAGTGTTCAGAAGTGTCATGTAGTAAGTTTTCTGGCAGTAACATTTTTGAAACCAGAAGCACACCTGAGAAAAGTTAATTTGAAGCTTCATTGAGTCTGTATGTAGAGTCAGCTTTGGGGGAAGAAAGGATGATCTCGTTCTTTACGTGACTTTGTTTTCCCTTAATAATACATTCAGTACCTGTCTCTGTTACTTGAATGTTACTTACTTTAGGCCGTGACTGAACTGAAAATTTAAGTTGTGTACTTTGCATTGCCTGCATTGTTTGCACTCTCTGATAATCAATTTATGTGGAAAAAAATACCTAGCAAGAACATACCTTTTTAATCTGCACATCAATTTAAGGTACTGTGCAAGTGATCAGTGGTTATGTGGCTGCTACTCTGCCAAACACCACCCCCCCTTGCATTTACTGATGAGCAAATCTGTTAAAAATCTCAAGCAGATGTTGCTGGAAGGAGCTGGCGTAGGGTGTGGTGTGGCTGTGCAGGGAGCCAGCAGGGATGTGGAGCTGGTGTGTTGGCCCTACACATCTGCAGCAGCCATGCACAGCGAGGGAGAGAGCTCCTGATAATACAAGTGTTAAAGTAATGATGCAAGCCCTGAACCCCCTCTGCTACGTCCACGGGCATGCTGGGAGTGCTTGTCCTCTTGTGTGGAGGGAGGCAGCCCGAGCACGAACTTCTCTACTGATACTTGTGTGTGATCTGCATTGCTGCCCCAAGCTGGAGAAAAGAAGGGATTGATGCATTCTTAAACAGAGAATCTGCAAGTTGTGTGCAGATAATACAGTACTTCTTTTAGCTTAAGTAATTTATTTTGGTGTGCTTTAAACTGTTCCTAATCTACTTTAGCAAAAGTGCAGGTAGCCTGCCTGAGACAGGAATAGAAGGTTTAATTACTGGGAAGCCATAACTGATGTAGTATTTAAATTCCCTGAGTTACAGCTGCTTGATAAACTTTAGTAATGGGCAAAGTGTTGAGCTTGGTTTTAGGATTAATTTCTTGAAAGCATAGCCAAATTTAGATTGACCTCTTTCAGAAGAGAAGGAGGGAATGGTATGACTGTCATGACATTATTATTATTATTATCATCAGACTCTTAGTTGGAAACACTTTAAAATGGTTTCGCTGCCTCAAAGGATTTGCACCACCACTATGGTAAAATAGACTGTTCTAGGATTCATACATGCAGCAGTGCATTAAGATTTGATCTTACTTACTATTGTTACTTAAGAATAATAATTTGGGAAGTTAAGCATCAGAATTTACACAGCATTATTTCATATCTGGGTGAATGTGGAAGGTTACTTATACACAGGCCAATGTTCTAGGCCTTTTTGAACTTTGCTCTGCCAGGGTCCTCTTCTGGTTACAATTGCTTGCTACACTCCAGATGCTGCTTTTTAGAGGGTACATATGTAATTGTCTGTGAATGTACTTGCTGAAACTTTCCTGAGATGTTGTAAGTCATAGTAATTGCCCTCTTCTGAGGGCGGAGGTTTGTTTTCCCCGCCTCTTAGGTTGCGCTAACTATAAGTTTCTGATCCCATAGGAAACTGACTTAATTTGCTAAAGTGATACAAAGATAGCCCTGGTAAAGTGAAGTAAATACAGTTTAGTCATTAGGAAGTTGAACTGGTTTATCTCCTTGTTGGGTGTGCATCAGAATATTTTGTAAAATGCTACAGGAGGGACAGTTGGTAGTGAAGAACTGGGAAGAGGAAGCAGGGTTGAGTTCCTTCCATTTTGAAAGCAGCAAGTTTATTTTGGCTACTGTAATATGAAACTGTACTGTGAATGTGATCCGGGCTGAGAGTAGTTGTGACCTGTCACAAGGAATTCAGTAAAATAGTAATTGGGGCACAAATACTGCTTCCTTTTTCCTTCTCAAATCATATATAAGGTTTGAGCGTATTTGTTGGACCAATGATAAAGTAAGACTAGTGGACTAAGATATCAGTAGCTGTATTTTAAGGTTTGCACTTCAAGTCAGAACTGTCAAAAACCAACTTTTTAAATTCTAAGAACAGTAAGGTATCATTCAACAACATCTATGTGCTAAATATTTGTAACAGTTAAAAACTATAAACAATAACATACATTTGAGTTAATTTTTGGTATAGTATGTATTTCTAAAATATTCTAATTGCCATGTAGGATGTTGGTCAAATTTGTGATTAAATCATAAAATAGATGTGAAGGATATAACTCTTTCTTAAACTATATAAAGTAGATAACTGTTCAGTACACAATTATATTTACATGAAAAATGATATGACACTTGAGGAAAAACAACCAAGGATGTACCTAAGCTTGGCAAACTGCAGTGTGTTGTAGCTGCCTTTTCACAGTTGTGGCGCAGTTAATCACTTGTGACTTAAATCGGTGGAATTATGTATTTGAAACTTACATAAAGAAGAGAAGGGGGTTCAAAGTGTTTTATTTTAGTGATTACCTTAGCAGCAGTCTAATTTGCAGTTAAATTTGTCAAAATGCTTACTGTAAAAGCTACTGTTTTGTCTTCCTCTGCATCAACAGCCATTTATGCAGGAAAAAAGCATATACAGAAAAACTACTTATGCTTTTCAGTTGCACTGGCATTTTTTTAAGCTTGAATTCATTGAAGTCCACTAAGGATTTGGCTCTTGGAATCAACTACACATAGGAGACTACAATAGTTGGCATCTGTATGTGCCCCAGAGAAAATGTGTATACAAGGCCTTGTTGCAGTAGTTAAGAGGATTTTAAATTGAGAGGAACAATTTGAAGAAAAAAGATGTTGAAACAAATGCACAAATCTAATTTTCATGGTGCACACATGTATTTTGTCCAAAACCGTAAGCCTGACAGTTTACGTCAGTTGTGGATGACACAGCATTAGTTACTCCACTACAGGAGTAATTATACAAACTTATTTGCTCTTTTTGGCATAGAACTATTTTGACAATGAACTCTGCTCTATTTCTAAAAGTCTTTCTGTGCTTAAAAAATGCCATCAGCCAACATTGTGTCCTTTTCTCTTACCGTTCCCTCCGGGGAAATTAGTATTTTGCTTCAATTTAAATAATTTTTTTTGTTTTATTTGAGAGAGAACATATACTCACTGGTACAAAGGTATGAAGTGTGACAATTCTACACAGTTGAAACATACTGTAAACCTAAGTAGAAAGGTTTAAGGTGGGAACCCTGGTCACCTGCATTTACATAAAACTGCTAGTTTGGTTCCAGGTGAGGATTGATGTAACCATTAAATTTGCCGTCTTTGAAAATTTTGTCTTCATCTTACAAGTCTCACTTCTACACCCAGCACTTATCAGGGGAATTTCTCATACTAAATGTTTCACCCAGTCTCTCAGCAAATCCTAGCTCCCGCACTTTAAAGTGCGATGTGTTCTATAGCAGCAATTCACACTGGTACAGTGAATATTTAACATCCCAACTTGATTATTTTGTTGCAGTTCTAAAAATTATTTTTAGTGTAGCATCTTATGATTTGTCTTATTGGCTAGTTTTTGTAATCCCAAGCCAGTTGCTGTTGAGATGATTTCTAAAATTGCTTACATCCACACTGGAAATGTGTATTTTCTGTAATGTTGTTTTGGACAGCTTTTCATCATTTAGCTGGTTATTGCCTTTTATCAGAAAAGATGTCCAAAGATATTTTGGTCTCATCTTTCTAAATTAGTTTTTACATTATGGTGTTTTATTAAAGAGTGCAGAATAAAAAACTTTGAAAACATTTCCACGATTAGTACTATTTTGGACATTAGCTATGTTGGGATTTCTTGCTATCATTATTGTTTTATTGCCAGCCATGAGGTCTGCCAGTTTAATTTGTGACAACAATAGTGTAACACAGCAGATGAAGGTACCAGGGCTCCGTGAGAATTGAGACTTCAGTAATGTTAGGAAATTTGTCCTGAGCAAAAAAAAAGCCCAAAAAACAATCCACCTTCAAGAGAGTGTGGTTTTTGTTTGTCAAATGAATCAGTTCAAAATACCTCGAATATTCATTCTCTATTATCCATTACGTTTCCTCAACCTCTCACCTTTTTCACCTTTGGGATAGATTATCTCTCTATATATATGTAGGGCATTCTGATACAGTGATCTTGATTGGGATCTCTGGATTCTACTGAAAATTGTAATTTCACTATGTAGGTGTCAGTGTGGAGTCTGACATTGACTTAGTATAGACAAATGTTTGTGCTACATCGTTTTTTCAAAACCTTAACTGGAGAATAAATATTTGCCTATGGCAATAAAGTTGAATGTATGCCTTACTCTGTTGTTGTTCGAAGCCAGTGGAGTCTGTCACTTTCTGTAAGGGTGATATCATTTAAATTTCTTGTTCATTTTGCAAAATTAATTTTCTTAAATGTGTCTCTGTATCTGTTCTTTCATTTATGGTATGAAATTCTTGCTATTCTCTATCCAGCCTGAAAATGGTCAGAGCTGTGTTTTTTTCTCTCTAGTAAATATCAAGACATGTTCTTCCAAAGAGAATTTATGGCTTTTAATCCATTTAATACTTTTTTTGTTATAAGTGAGTTATTGTTTGATCTCTAATGAAAGTCTTTCTTAGGTTGTTAAAAGTCTTTCCTTTGGCTTTGACCACAGTATGTTATTAACAGCAGTTTTTCTTTTCTCATTTTCCATTTTTTTAAGTCATTGTATAGACAGTTCACTGCCTTTGACAAAATGTATCTGTCTCTAGAGCAGTAATTTAAAGGTACTTAATTAAACCTGCAAATGATACAGATCATAGCATTTTGTCATTGTGGGGCAGATTGGATAGGCAGAAGGTGATCTGGCATGGAGTGCCCATGGCAGTACAAAAAAGCACTGGGATGAGCTATGCTCCTCAGAAGCTGGGGTTTCTTTGGAGTTATTTTGCCTTCACTGTGCATCAGACAAAGCAATTTGGCTACTTGTTTTTCTGGCGTGGTGCTTGCTCTCTACTCTTTATTCCAGGCCTCAGTCCATTCCTATCTAAATCAAAGATGCAGTGTCTGAGAAAAAAGGTTTGAAGATGTATTTTTAGTGGAAGACAGAGCAGTGTGAGGAGGAGGTCTGGTATTTAAAAGGCAGTTCTTAGCAAGTTTTAAAAAGTGACATGCAGATAACACTCTGATGTCACCATTTTTGCTGAATACTTCAAGGATTGGAATTGAAGGAATTGGCAAGTAAAGGATTGGACATGCTAAGTGATCTCTCCCTGTTGGTAGAACTAATTCAGAATGAGAATAAGGTCATTGGACTTCATAGCAAAGCAATTAGAATTCCGTTCTTGTTTGTGCTTTGTTTTTAATAAAATCACTTGTACAAAACATACAGTTGCTTTTCTCTAGTCAAGACACAACACATTTAATAATGTGACATTTCTTACTTTTAAAAATATTTTTATAGCATTTGAATGCTCTAATCAGAGGCCATTTTCCAACTTTGCACAGAGTGATCACAGCTCCCAAAAGCTTAGAGCAAAGGAAAATGGTGAAGAGGTGTTTTGGGTTCCCCGCAGTAGCCTCAGCTGGGACCAGAACCTGGCTCTCTAGGCTTTAAGCTGGTATGCTGGTAAATTCACAGCCCCCTTGGTGGCTCATAATTAAATCCTGAAGCAGCATGAACAATCTTACCACAATGGGACACAAAAAAGTTCTTTGACTTTCAGTGACTGGATTTTAATTTTGATAGCATTTTTTAATAAAATCACTACGGCATTATTCTGACTGTAAAAATAGCATTTTTTCCCTTCTTTGCCTTAATGGGGCTTTTTAATTTTCACTCATTCTAGTTAAGCAAGTATACAGCTTCCTAGCTTTATTTTGATAGCTAGCATTTGTTTTTTGTTCAGTGTAGTTACACTGGCTCATGCTATTATCATGTGTGTATCCTTGAATTTAGAACCATGGGCTTCTAAGTCCCATTGTTCTTGTTTTATTATCACAATGTGATATACTTCCTAAAATGATGGATGGTTAAATAGATTACAGCCTTAATTGTTTTAAGATTCAGAATTCACCCAACTGAGTTGGTTGATCCAGTTGTTTAGCTGTTGTGTTCTGGCTAAAGAAATAGCCTTCTGCTAAGTGTTACACAAAACAACTGCAAGGACTTTGTGCAGTTGAACAGAATGCGGAATCAAAAAACGATGATTTGATGCGTTCTGCACCAGAGAACAGAATTCTGTCTTGTATTGCCTGGATTTGCAAACTATACTATTGGAAATCTACTGCCATAGAAGGACCTCAGATTGAGGCTAACTTGTTCTCCTGTAGTGTATTTTTCTTTTTTTCCCCCTGAACCAACACTAGGTGTTTAGGCGACTTGTAGCTATAGATCTACTTCACTACCAAATCCTCTAGATAATGTGCTAAACAACAATTAGGAGTGCTGTAACTCCTCTGTGGCAGTCCTTGCAGGATCATACCATTTGATTCCTTCCTGTTCATATTCAGACTGTTAACTACAGCTTTTTTTCAGAAAAGGGGCCATGTTCTTTCATAGCTTATGGCTGATAGCTTATTTAAAAAGTGTGGTTGACTTTGTATTCTTCTTGAGCTAGGCTATGGTCATCCTCTGCACTGTGGTGTGGGGTTATGGTTCTGTTTCTTTTTTTTCTTATTCAGAGAGGGGTGTTTTCAGTGTCACTTAAATCTGAAGAAAGGGTGTAAGTAGATTCTGAGATAGAGGAACCAGTCACCCAGCTTAAGAATTCATTGCTAGTTAGAGGCATTTCACAGATTCTACAGGTGTCTGCTCCTGATTTTGCTGTTCCTGCTGAAGAAGCAGAGTACTTCCAGCTGCATAAATACCCATGAATTTTTTTTACTGAATGTGTAACTGACACTTTCCTGACTCATTCGTGTAACTTCTTTCTTGTGCCACTGACCTTAGAGGAGTTCTGTAGAGCAGAACACGAGCTCCTAGCTTTTCAGTGGCAAATCCTCTCCTTTTGCTGCTCTATGCCTTCAAGTCAAATGTGTGGCGATCACATCCTGAAAGCATTAAGTCCTCAATATAAATTGCAGAATGGCTGAGGTTGGAAGAGACTTCTCGATATCATCTGGTCCCATTCCCAGGCAGGGCCGTCTACAGCTGGTTGCCCAGGACTGTGTTCAGATGGCTTTTCAGTAACTCTCAAAGGTCGAGACACTACAGACTCCCTGAGCACCCTGTGTGAGTAATGGTCACCTTTGCAGCAAAGAAAGTATTTCTTGATGTTCAGACAGAACCAGCTGTGTTTTGGTGTGTGTCTGCTGCCTCTGGTCCTGTCTGGTGCCACTGGAGAGAGCCTGGCTCTGTCCCCTTTACGACACCCTTGTTTTAGGTATTCATATATGTTGATAAGATCCCCCTCAGAACTTTCTCTTCCCTAGGCTGAAGTCCCAACTCTCTTAGCCTTTCCTCTTGTGAGAGATACTCTAGTCCCTTAATAATTTTTGCATCCCTTTGCTAGACTGTCCAGTATGCTCATGTCTGTCTTGCAGTGGGGAGCCCAGAACTCCAGATGTGGCCTTGTGAGCGCTGAATAAAAAGAAGGATTTTCTGCCTCAGCGTGCTGGCAATACTTTCTCTACTGCAGCCAGAACGCCGTTTGCCTTCTTTGCTGCAAGGCATGTTGGCTCATGTTCAACCTGCTGGCCACCAGGACTTGTAGGTCCTTTTCTGCCATGCTGTTCTCCAGCTGGGCAGTCTCTGACATGTGGTTCTTGTTGTGTGTGTGCTTGTTCCTGCCGAGGCACAGGGATTTGTTCCTTGACTCCCCTTGGTGGTCACGAAGTTGCTGTGCTCTGGATGGCAGCGTGACATCTGGCATATCCACCCGTCCTTGCAGTTCGGTCTCATCAGCAAACGTGCTGAGGGTACCCACTGCCCCATCATCTGGATTGTTAGTGAGGATGTTGAACAGGACTGGACCCCGTATTGACTCATGGGGCACACAGCTTGTGACTGGCCTCCAGACAGACCTTGTGACACTAATCACCTCCCTCTGGATCCAGATGTTCAGACAGCTTTTGGTTAACCTCACTGTCTGCTCATCTAGCCTGAGCGTCAGCAGCTTCTATGTGACGATTTTGTACAACACAGCACTGTAAGCCTTGCTAGGCAATATGCACTGCTCTCCCCTTGTTCTTCTATACAATTATATGAAATCTGCATTTTTGTCTTAAAAACTAGAACTAAAACACATCTCCTGTTTTGGCTAATTTTTCTTGTCATGCTTTAACCTTCCTGTGGGCTTATACCCAACTTAGGTCATTATCTACATCAGTGTTGTTAAATCATTAAATAGTAATGGACTACTATTAGAGAATTTTCATTCTGCAATCACTTTTCAGTGACATTGCAGAAAGCTGTTTCCAGGACATTAATTTGTTTGATGTTTGTCATATTAGCATTCTACAGCAGATTACAGATTCAGCACAGGGGTTACCATTGTTCCAGGGAGAACTATTAGGTGATCAGAACTACCTTTATCAACCAAAATGACAACCCTGCAAAATAGGCAATAAAGTTTGGGAGCCATGTTCTGTAAACCTGTGTTGGCTGATATAATGAAATACAAGAACAGCTGTTCAAGTCAGACAAGAAGTCCATCTAATTTTCCTCCTGTTTGTGGCAGAGACCAGTGCTAGATTGACAGGAGAACACTGTTAGAATAGGGCAAACATACAGTGCTGCTTTTGCAGCTTTGAAGAATTTGCAGCTTGGGGATTTCCTGAGCAGTAGGTGTTGGTTTAGTATGGAATAACTGAATAATTAATAATTGTAATTAATAATTCTTGGAATGCGGAGAGGACACAGTGTAAGCCATGGTTCCCTGATGACTGAGTAGAGTAATGGGTTACTTTACCATCTAGTTCATTTCAGTGGTCTGTGTATTATAATAGTCTAAACACATTATCCTGATACCCTGCCAGAGTAGTTGTTGGTTACCAAGGACCACGTCATTTTGTACTTGTGCTTGGGATTTTTCTTTTCTTATGTGCATTACTTTATTTTTTACAGATAATCTTATTGCCTGCTTTTGTGTGGTACTTTAGCATTTGGTTTTATGGATTCTCTGCCATTTCTACCCAGAATTCACATTCTAAATGTTCATTTATTCCAGTTGGAGAAAGATGTAGCTGTGGAAGGCTGCCTCCTTGGAAGCTGCTCTCCAATGTTTGAGATGGCAGTCAAGGGCAGGATCTTTTTGTATGCTGTATTGTGGCACAGAAGATAGCTGGGTGTGACCTTCCATCAGTGACAACATCTAGTGTTGAAACTATCCTGGGATTAGGATCAGAGATAGCGTATTTGCTTCAGCTTTTCATTGGTGTCCATTTTCTGCATTTCTGGGACTCTATTTTCATTACACTGGTAGACAGGCACAGGAGCTAATTTCCATGTGATTCAAGACAGGCAGATGTGAGAGGTCTTTGATCTGGAGGGTGTGTGGCTCTCCTGGTCCAAAACCTGGAAACTGGCCACATAGGTGCTTCCTTGGGTCTGGCTTGCTGTGCTCAGAGCACTTCAGAATCTTAACTGAGGGACAATATGAAATACTGTTCTCTAGTGCTTAAATGGATTATGTCATATGGGTATGTCCCCTTGGGTATCTGCTTGTTGTTAGTATTAGTATTAGCTTTCCCTTGGGAAAGCATTGTAGTGGTACTTGTATACTTCCATCTGCTCTGGTGTGGAAGTCTCATAAGTGTGTTGGCTTACATACTTCATTGACATATTGAGTTGTCTTAAAGAGACCTGATCACTTAGAAAAATCTACCAGGCCTGAGGTAGCTTCATTTCCTATTTCCCTACTTGAAATTGTTCTTCATACCAACCTGGCTGTGGGGATTTTAGGGGTTTGAGGCCTGGGGTTTTTTGGTTGTTAGGGGTTTTTTGTGTGTGCCTGTGTGGTTTTTTTTTTGTTTGTTTGGTTTATGTTTTGTTTATTCAGTTGTTTTTTTAAAAAGTACCTTTTCTTCCTTTGTGGCTCTTACCTTCAGTATTTTGAAATGGAGTTTCTGTGTAACTCTTGCATTTTTGAGCCTAACCTGCTTTCATAAAGCCAGATGTGGAAGGATGGGTCCTGAGACAAACTTGTCTGGAAATAGAAATTTTTGCAAAAAGTAATGTCTTCTGGTGAATAGAAGTGCCATGTCAGAAATCTGAGCTGTGGTAGTCCTGGCCTAGAGCCTTTATGGTTGCTTAGTGTGAGCATAGATCCCTTCTATTCTCATATGTTTCTGGAGGCTAGAAGTTGCACCTGCAAACTTGAAATTAAAGAAATCCCTACTTGGCTTGGATAAACTGACTTTGTTTTCCTCACAACTGTTTCTGGATTAATTTCAGTAGTAATATTTAAAGAATGTGTCTTGATACAGGAACCATAATCACTAAACTTTTTGTCTAAAAATGTTGCCAAGCTAGTGCATTTCTCCAAAAGTGTTTGTGATGAAAATACTTGTTGCTTCTAACTTGGTCCTCTGAAATAGTTTAATTGCCTTAATGAGAACTTTTTGAAGCAAAGGCTGTCAACGCATTTATATTGGAGATTTCATTTACCACAGAAAGGTCATAGTGAAAATGTTGATCTTAATGTGAGAAAACCATCTTTGCCTGTACCTCTTCCTCCAGAGCACCATCAGTTGAAATTATTGCACTGTATTATTAAAATTAATCTGATCTTAAGTAAGCTTTTTCCTTCAGAGGGTTGGTGGTACAATACCCTGCAACTGTGCAGGTGGAAAAGCTTAGATTGCTGCAGGAAATTGTTTCAAGTTTTTATTTGCACAGAGATAATCTCCATACACAGTATACAAACACATCTTTCTGCTTTGTTCTTGTTTTCCTGCTGGTTTGGTTTTGTGACTGGTGTTCATGTGAATGCTGGTGCCAGCACAAGAAAGGGGAGGAATGAGGGTGAAACCAGCAGCCCAACAGGGAACAGCTCCATTGGTGTTCTGCATCAAATTCAAGTTCTCCTGAATGTAAAGGAGCTTATGAGCTGTACTTGTTAATTTTGCTGTTACAGCAGTTGCATATGAGATGATTGAGGCAGGAGATAGTTTTTACTACTTCTTTTTCTTTCTATAGAAGAGTTTAGCTCTTTCAGCATTGTCACTTACATCTTTCTCTGTTCCCTCCTGTTAAAGATTGACAGCAGCCTCTTTTCAGCAAGGTTAGATCTCTTTTGGCCTGTGCTTGTTGCAGATAGACTTTCTCTCTTGAGATAGGTGTTACTCATGCATTCATTGCCTATTTCAGTCTTAGCTTTCTGAGCATATTTCTTTCCTATTACTTCATGTTTTTTACTGGTATAAAAGGAGTATGATGAATTTTTTCAGATTTAAATGTGTCTATTTCTTTGGTAGTGGTCTGGTCTTGTGATAAAAAGCTCAGATAAGGAAGCTTTAAATGTTGCTTATGGACTAGTCTAGTAACTATCTCTTAATAAAGTGCTACTTTTTTGCTGTCAGCTTTTTTTAAAGGCAGCACATGAATTTAAAGGTAGGTCTTCCTGTTCTATAATTATTACTCATGCTTGCCAGGAGAGAAATGTTAATGGAAAACTGCTCAGGATTCCTGTGGGAAACTGTTAGTTGATAAACTCAAGACATGAAACTTCAGGGATGTTTAACTTGTCAGATATTATGCAGCAATCCCTGCTTGCTGTATAAAACTGTGTGATAAGGTGTGGAGTGTACGCTGTTTGGCTTGGGGTTCTTTCCACAGTCTCCCACAGTAGTTCACTCTTGTGGGGTATCTTTTGCACAGATTGCATAGGAAGTTTTTGTTTTCTGTGTTGCATTTGTGGGTTGTCTTCACAGAAATCTTACCTACATATGTACTTTTCACCTGTGTGAAGTAGTTGTGGCTGAAAATTGAGAGTATGAAATTGCCTACTTACAAACCAGCAGCTTGGCTTGGATAGCAAAAGGCAATTCTAAACACATTCAGTTCTTTCAAGCTGTCTTCTTTTCACTTTTTCTTTCTTCTTGGGCTTGGAAGTTACTTCTATCAGTATAAAATACCTTGTTTTTCAAACAGACTTTGAGAGTTTTTCCTTATTTTTCCGCTGAGAACAAATACTTTGGAGTTCTCGTGCTCAGAGTTTGCAAGTAGCTGAAGTCTGTTGTCCATAGTCTGCGTGTAGAAACTGAAATGAAGCAAGCAAAAATGAAGGATTTAAAGACATGGATTCAAACAGAGGAAAACAGTCCTGGTGTGCCTGTCTTTTTGTTAGGTTTAAAAAGGTTGCTGATTTATGCTAGGATGAACATGGTACCAAAGCTGAGATTTCTTAATTAAGAAGACCTTGCATAATTTTTACAGTATTAATCTTGGTTTTGTATCCTGATAGAATGCAAATACTCTGGCTATAATTTGAAGCTCTTTAGGGGCTTTTTCAGATTGCTTGTCTCCTTTGGGAAGACAGGAACCCAAGCTTTAATTGACATGCCTTACCTGATTGTACTCCAACGTTTTTGCTGCCCATAGAGGACCTTTCCTAAGTAGAATAGAAGGTACCTTAGAAATTACTATGTTGCTTTCCACTTTTGGACACAGTATCCTGTAAGCAGAAGCAGTTTGTGGGTTGGCCCTTTTTTTCTGTTCTGATCTTTTAAACTTTTGGAAACATTCTTTATCTTTGGTAAAGGTAATGTTTTACATAACCCTATAAATCGTGATGTTTTGCTGTATTGTTTCTTCTGCTGGTCAGAATTTGTTGTTTGTCCCTTTTACTGTTGGCTTTTGTACATCTGTTTCCTTGTGTTTTCTGTTTTGGGGAACTTGCTGTCATATTTTTGGCTCTCACATGCCACATACCTAGATTTCCTAGAAAATTATAATCCTTTCTCCTCTGGGATACTGTATTCAAGCTTATACTAGGGAATACAATATATCTGCAATTCATGGTCATTGCTTCATATGTTTATTTTGTGCATGAAATTGTAAATGGCTATAACAAGGCAGGGGTAGTGTTTTTTGATAGTGACTTGCAAAACACACAGAAATGCAAGCAAATGTTGGTTCCGTGGCAAGGGTAAAACTCCAAAGCAAAAAATCTCCAAACCAAAAACCTGATTTGAAGCTGAACACTATCCAGTTCTTAAACATACTCACAGCACCAAGTAGTATTTATATTAAACTTCAATAAATGTGGTGGTAAGTTGTTCCTATAGCCTCATAAATCTGCTGTGTGAGTGGATGTTGTGGACTGTGGAGTATGTAATCAAATAATAGCTTCATTTCTTTCTTTCAGGTTAAGGGAAGTTTCAGAGAAGCTGAACAAATATAATTTAAACAGGTAAGGCATATCACATACTGCTGTAAATCATTTAGGAAAGTACAATTTCTCTAACAGCAACAAGAAGCAGATGATTGTACTGTAGGTGATGTAGCCTTAGAAATCCTCAATGCTACTGATACTGAAGTGCAGAAATGCTTCAGAGCACACAGTTCAGATAACACAGGAAGAAAATGGGAGGTTCTCACTTATGATAATTATATTATTAAAATCTTCATTACAAAATGACTTCTTAATATGAGGTATAAGCCTTGTTGTTTATTGCTGATCAGATTAAATGAAAACTATCACCTCGTAAGATCTTTTTCCTGCATTAGTGTGCTGTGTGCTTTAGTTAATGCACATTTAGTCATTTTTGAAAGTTTTTCAAATTGATAACCACCACTGCACATTTTTCCTTCCATGCACAACTTGATTTTTTTTTTTGNCACTATTAAACAGTGTGTGGTGGGACCAAATCACGCTGCATTTCTTCTGGAGGTAAGTTGCTGAAATCTTCTCAGATTATAAACTTGAAACCATGCAGTTAAAATTAGTTATTCTAACATTAGATTGATTAACACTCTTCAGTAACCGAAGACTTGTGTTCTAATTCTTTCAGTAAACTTGACTTACATTTCACTTTTGAGCACTTGCTTTTCTTGTTCTAAATACAGGATGGTAGAGTCTGCAGGATTGGTTTCTCAGTTCAACCAGACAGATTGGAGTTGGGTAAACCTGAGAATAGTGATGGGTAAGAAATGTTTTTCTTCTAAGATATTTTTTGAACTCGATAAGCAGCTCTGCTGCTTTTCTGGTTTTGTTTTTATTTGTTTGTTTTCAAAGTAGATTTTGGAATGGATACTTTGAGTAGAGACACAATGGTTACAGTGATGCAGCCAAACAGCCTAGCTTGACAAACTGGTGTAGGAAGAAATAGTAAATGTGATTCTGAAAGAAGTGAGACAGGCTCTCTTTAACTTCAAGAAACAAACTTCTCCAAAAATAATCCTTAAGAAAGAAGCTGTGTTAAATTGTTAAGCTTAATGTAGAATCCACTCTGAAAGTGGTCCCATCTGGCAAGGCTCACTTTCTAAACCTGTGGTCCTTGGTCCAGGTAAGTCCCCCCTAATTGGACGAATTAATGGTTCACATTTGAATTTAAACCACTTAACATCGAAGTAGCATACTGAGGCTCAGGTTTACAGATAGACCACCTGCTGATTACAATTTGTACATATACACTAATGGAAAACTTAGTGCAGTGGCTAAGTCGAATCACTAATTAGCTAAATATGCATTTGCAACTGTGCTATTATGGATTGCCAATGTACGTAAGGTCTGTAAGGCATGCTTGCCATTTTCTTTTTCCAGTGTACCTCTTAATATACAGTTAGATTAGTTTGGAATATTCCCCAAGGGTGTTGCTTAAGCTGGTATGTTACCAGACTAAGTCCCTGAGAATTTCAACCTGGGATTCCAGGTTTTGTTCTTAACCCATTTGGGATTGTTTTGTGACTGATTTACCATCTTTTACTTTCAGTTCAAAGTTGAGCAGTGGCTCAGGGGCAGGAAGGACATCCAGGCCAGGCAGGACTAGTGACTCCCCATGGTTTCTGTCTGGTTCTGAAACTCTGGGCAGACTGGCAGGCAACACCCTTGGGTAAGTTTTGATAGGACTGAGGCTGCAATCTGTTTGTTCCATATTTGAGTATATGTGTATACACATATATAAATTGTATGCAGTATGTCTAAGGGAACGTATAATCACAGCAATTGTGTAGATAGGGTATAAGAAAAAACCACTTGATTGACTTGGTTAAAATAACAGACATTTAAGTGACCCTTCAGCACACAGGTTACAGAGTTCTTCATATATGTGTGAAGAATAACTTGGTTTAGGCTGTGTTGTCTTCTATTGAATGTTTTTTTAGTTCTTTGATTTTTGAAAAGCAGTCTTTTAGAGGGACACTATCAATTTAAACCACAATAGGCTAGAAGCATAAAGTGCAATAAGTGCATTTATGCAGGAAGAATCTTCATTATGTGCTCCATTGTTTTGTGCCTTCTATTCCTTTGCCCCATGTCATGAGTGGTGTTTTGATAGCTGGGGTCCTATACATAGTAATAGAAAAGGAACATTTGGTAAAGGTTGTTTCTCAGAACATTTAAAATTGTACTGTAGGCAAGATATGCTGTATAGATACAGTTTTCTTGTCATTAGCTTTAAAATTGATGGTGTCCCTTTTTACAGAAGGGCAATTTTTATTCCATAATGATAGTGATCTCTTTGTTATATGATTTTGTAAGACATAGCTAACTGTGCTGCTTCCTGAGGTTACTAACTGCAGTAAGAAGAACTGTGGTTTCTGAATGTGAATGATTTGTTAAGAGGAAGGAACTACATATTTTCCATGAATTTCCAGAAAATTTGTTGGGTTTTTATTATCAAATAAACTAGTTTCATTTGGGACTTAGTTGCGTGAAGAATAGCCATCCCCATAACCTTCCCAAATTTTTTCTGAAATCGTTATGCATCTGAACTTAAAAATCCATGTGGTAAATATTAAAGACAAACTAGTGTTGTCATGTTTAAGAACTTATTGTGGGGTGTGTAACACATTTTTTTCCTCGTTATTCTTAGCTAAGCATAATGTGTTAAAATTATTTGAATCTTAGAGACCAACCCTGAAGTGTTCCTAATGTCTTCTCTTGAATGTCTCGGAACTAGGTAGCTGAAAGTCAGTGAACTAGTAGAGTAGCAGTAGGCACTATAAGTAGTCTGCTAAATGGTGGGAATAATTATCTTAATAAATTGAATCTAAAACCATTCAAACTTTGGAGCAATTAGAGTAGATAACTGGATTTGGAAAATTGCTAGCATGCTGCTGCACAGTTGAGAGATGTGCTAAACTAGTAGGTGTACAGAAATGAGATGAAAGATTTCTATTCTATGTTAATATTTATTTTAGGTTTAGACGGCT
>VZTR01008883.1:0-18677 GCA_013400775.1 Chaetops frenatus
TTTTCTCTTTTCTGACCAAGTAAAAAGGACAAGTATAATTAATGATCGTCACTAACATGCGGGCACGTATATACGCTCAAAACCTGATTGTTTCTAGAATGACCAATTAGTAACTCTTGAATGTTTCTCTGAGAGAAATAGCTGGATTTTAATGTTATTTAGTAGTAGCTAGTTGGTTTCACCAATTTACATCAAGGAAATAGACTGGTGTTAAGATACGGAGATCTGTCTGAAAGCTCATTGGAGCACTGCAGTTGTGAAATGATTTAGTGGTATGTCTTACACTTCTGAGATGTGACTTAGTGTAATATTTAAAGAGCTATGAGTCCATAAATATCCTCCTCTTTTTTGTCATATGGATATGTGATTTGAATTTTGTTTCTAAAATATGGTGGAAACGATATTTTTAATGCCCCAATTTTTAAAGCTAGAATGAATACAGCTTTCAAAAGAGGATGATTTGTAATCAACTATTTGATTATCAGTCTCCATATCTGCAAAAAAAATGTTCATAAACTTCTTTTCTTAGCCATCTGGTGGACCAAATAACATGCTCAGGATTTGTGACTAAGATTATATGCCCTTTTTCTTCTAAATCATTCTTGTTTTACTTTGTGTCACCATAACAATTCTGGAGATACAGATAGGTACAATGACACTAATCAATCCTCAAAAATGTCTCTTAAATTGCACCAGATTCCTAAGTTTAAAAATTAGGTGGCTGGTGTATTGTGCCAATAAATCAAAAAAATATTTTGAAGGGAATGAATTGGGCTACCCTGCCTTCCCCACCTTATATTAAATGACTGTCTCATTTTACTCGAACTTCTGAGCAGTAAAGGCTGGATGCACCCATCCAAATGCATCAAAGGCCATTAGAGATGCCCTAGACAGGCAGTGGGACCCCAGACAACAGTATAGGGCTAGCAGTCATGAGACAGGATTTGTGAAAAGCCTGGGAGTAGCAACCAAAGCCTAAGCAGAACACCCCACTGTACCCAAAATAAACTACTTGTGTAATAGCAATCACCATTCTTTCTAAAAAAGGCAAACTTACTCTTCCCTAGTATATGCTTTACCTGAGCCTCCTAACATTTTTTCTTGTCTAATTAATTGGCACATTATGGAGATCAAAGTCTGCAGTTTTCTATATTCTTCAAAAAGGAAAATTTAAAAAAATATAACAAGTTAAAATACCTTTTTTCTTCTGTCCTTTTGACACTGAGACAATGTTAAATAATGCTTCATACGTTAAATCCATACTATGATGAGTTTCTTGAAAATTTGAATAAATACCACATAGACATAGGAACATTTTATGTTTTATTTAATAAATTTGTTCTACACTTTACACTTGAAACTTTAAAAGATACCTCTAGGACAATAAAGTTAAGTTCAATTTTAGAAATTGACACTTACATAGTGAAGACCAATGTAAATATTTCGGTTAAGGCTTAAGATAAGATTTTATCAACCCAAACTCCTTCTTTTATACTTTTACTATCTCTAACTTTATTTCATAGAAAAAAAAATCTAATATACTTCCCAGGGTGGCCATTTATTTGTCATATATGACTTTATGTTCTCTTGAAAGTGCAAAGTTGTATTTCACCAGTGTAAACTATTTAGCTATTTCTATACAACTGGTACCTTAATATTATGGCACACAAAGGTTATTCTCTTTCAACCAATGTTCTGAGGTGACAATTGCAGCTATATTCTCAATTGAGACTTACCAATCCTAATACCCTACCAGAGGAAATACAGAAACTCTCTGTCCACACTAGCTGTATTTACCTAGAGCTACATTTTTTTCTCTATAAAGTGTCCCTCTAGACTACCTGTATTTCACACGAAAGGGAAGTGGGGCCAGAGAAACATGATTGCTACTATAGACAGGACAGCAGGACCAATTAATCCTCCTGCTTTCATATGAATCTGAGCCAATTGTGATGCTTTTCCTTTTCTGACTGAGCATTACGATTGGACTTCCAGCGATAGGTATTAAATTGTTTGAATTAGAATTATATGGGCATAGGTCATGTCCCTTTCTGCTAATATGTGCTTGATTTGTGGTGGCCTGTGATCTTTGAACAGTTCAGTTATTAAAGGGATGTGAGGAAAAGAGGTGAATAAGACAATGGGCCCTTGAGGTTGTTCAGCACCGTCATTGTTTTTTCTCAGATTGGCAAGCTACAGCACATTGGCATAGATGCAGTGTTTAACAACGGGCCTGAATAAAGATGTGCCAATTTTGTGTGCTCCAGAGTTGTCACAGGGCTTTTTTTTTTTACTTAGTTTTTGCTTGTCACGCTTATTTAAACATTCATTTATGAAGAAAAACTTAGCAAGTTGCCTTCATAACACTGATTAAGAACTATGAGAGATCAGGAAACACTATGTCTGCACTGATATATTTTTTCTTGGACTTAAAGACAATAAAAAAAGAAAAACAAACAAACAATCAGTCAACTAAAAAACAGGGCAACCTGAAGGAAATTTAAAGCAGCAATTGAGATTTCCATATGAATATATTTATGTGTTAATGGATATTCATAAATCTGCATGATGGAAGAATTCAAACAAACATTGCTCATAGACATTTGCAAATAAGACACTTTAACAAGGCGCTTTAACAAGACACTGTTGTAGTGCCTCCACATTGCAATTATTCTTTGAACTACAGTTAGTAAAAACTTTTACCTGACAGGAATAAAAATAAAAATGGATGCAAAACAATAGCCCAAATATTTATCTTTTTCATATTTCACTTGCATGGAGTTTTATTATTTGGTAATTCAACAGTCCACACATCCTCAGCAAAAAGCATTTTCCTTTTTACTTCAGCAAAGGCCAAATAAAATCCATCACTCTCTATTCCTTTTAAAATTAAGGAAAATAAAATCAAAGACTCTGAGTAGCAAAGATCTTGTATATGATGTTATTCCTTTCTCTAACAAAATTGTCTATAAGACAAAGAAAATAAATAGGAGATGCACTTGATTGGCTCTTCCAGCAGCAATGCAAAGTGTCTGGGCCTCCTGCCAATAGTCCCTGAACCCAAAATCATGGGTTAACAAAACCACCAAAATTTCACACCACTCAAGAATTTTTTCCTTGGGAAAAATAAATTACCAGTGCAGCATCACTAGGATGCTCACTGGTCCAAAAAATGCAGTCTCACTCCCAAAATTATACCTTCTGAATTCCATAATTTAACTGACTTTTGAAATTGAAATTATAAAAGTCCAAATCCTTTAATTTGTGAGTGTGCTAATCACTGAAAAATTATGACTAATGTGACATGAAGGGAAGAGAAAAGAAGATTCATATTTTAAGGTATTGAAATTAGTTGAATTAAAAGCTAACCAATACTTTATTAAAACCAAAGAACTGGCTATTTCTAAAGATTAGTTTATTCAGCTCCAGTTTATGGATGGAAGGTTGAGGCACATGGCCATATTGAGAACAAAAGCAAAGCTACAGATTTGTCAGAGTTGTCAGAGCACTTATTCTTGCAGTCTAGATTTTCCATAGGCATTGAGATATTTCAGATGTGTGCTTATTTTTGAGTACTTAAGTTACTAAAGATGAAAATGGCACATAAGGTTCTATGACTGAAATGTAAATGCCATATACCATCATAACCCCCCCCCCCCTTTTTTTTTTTAAAGTTGTGAGAAAATAGCCTTAGGATTTTAGATAGAACCATGGAATATGTTGAGTTGGAAGGGATCTGTCAGAACCCAACTCCTGGCCCTGCACAGGACATCCCAAGAATCACACCATATGCCTGAGGGCACTGTACAATTTGGTTTCATTTTACTGCTTGATTGGGGAAGAAGTTTAGTAGGAGGACAAGAGGACAGACTATTCATTAATAGAGTATTTTGTGCATTGCAATATGGGTCAGATTTCTTGCTCCGCTACAAATTTGGCATGACTTTGAACAAGTGATTTAGGGTTATATCTACAAATGAGTTTTGGGTATATTGTTGCAATACATATCTTACAAGAATCCTGACATGTGGTGGAATCCATGCAGCTGTTCCCACAAGGAGAGAGAGATGCTTACGTTCCAGATCCAGAAAGCAGCTTGCTGCACAGGGAGCTATCCTGATATTTGGCCAATAACAAATACATATGAGAAGTGCTATCTGAGGTGAGTATATGAGTATGATATACAGGAATGTTATTAATAACGCTTGCCACTGCCCTCTGGACAAGACTGTCCAACCCTTATCCACCAAACCATCCACACATCAAACACATCTCTGCAATTTACAGAAGTGGTTGTTGTGGGAGACCATGTGAAAGATCTTACAGAAGCCCAGACAGATGACATTCACAGTTTTTCCGTTGTTCACTGATGTAATTATTCTATCATAGAAGTCCAAGGGATATGTTTTTGATGGTCATAATTTCTGAATTTAGGTTCGTAACCTCTCAAACAGTTTGGATTTTATCTTAAATAAAATATTTATATTTAAATAAAAATTAGACATAGTGCATTTAGAGCTAGTATTTCACAGATTTGGGATGAGAATTACCTCAGTGTTGGCAACTCAGATGTTATACTCGTGGTTCAAACCAGTAGACTTGTAAGTGGGTAGTGTGAAAATGTGGTTTTTGGAAAGTAGAAAAGCTTTTAAGCTAAAATAATAGGTGTGTGTTTTGGGTACTATCAAAGATTTGTTTGCGAAAACACAGTGTGGGACAACTAATATTGAGTTCTATCCTATGTTATCACTCAGTACATATCTAATTTTAGTTCATATTGCAGGGCTGCAGCCTCCTTCCTGCTCATTTCCCCTCCAATACTATCACCTCACATGTCCTTAAAAACATACAAGGAAAACAGGTTGTTCCAGTTCTGACTGCACGAAGGACTGAGTGCCTTATCCCTACATATCTATAATAGAAAAACTGATATCAATAACAGTGGTTGCCATGGCTCAATTTACTCTATGAAGTAGAAGGAACTTTTAAATCAAGAAGACTGTTTCCAGAAGACATTCACAGGCTTTCAAAATTAATTTCTATTAAATTAGTCCTCTTTTTCTGGAGAACAACCATTTTTATTTTTAATGATTGGTAGCTAAAAGTCTGTATCACACATTTCTACCTATGCGGCCTATGTTTCAGAGTGTCAATTATCCAAGCTAAAGCACAAGATATGGAATATCTGATCCAATACCGGACACTGTATAATTATGGATTCAAAACTGGATATTTCTCATTCTTTTCTATAATTTGCTATGAGCTGACTATGAATATCTGTATACAGCTTTGAAATGTAAGGGACAAAATCCTGGTCTTTCCAGCTAAACCTAGGTATGCAAATACATACAGTTATCAATGACTTTTGAAGATAATCAGAAGACTGAGGTCAGACTGGAGAAAGATAACAGTGTAAATAATAGAAAAGAAAGACAGGGTTATTTAAATACATGTTTTTAAAAATTCACTTTAAGGTTATTAATACTATGTATAATTTTTCAATGTTTTCTCTCATAATTAATGAAACATAACTTTCATTTAAATTGCCAGCATAGAAATAAGGACAAAGGGGTTATTCTTTCTAATTCAGGATTGCTGCTGCCTAAGACCAAGGCTAATAAATTTCAAGACCTTTGGCTCAGGAGCCTGAATCAATAAACTCTTCCCCTTTGGTTTTCATCCAATGGCAGGATTACTGCCTTCTATTAGGAAAAGGACTAAATCAAAAGTTTAGTTATCTATACACTTTCATCCCCCGCTATCATGAAGAAATCTTTTATTATTTGTCTCTCCCATAAGTATTATAATATTTTACTGCATTTTTTCCTTTCATAACTCCCCACAACAGAAATAAAATACAAAAAATAAAAATTCAAGAAAATACGCTATTAATTGTTTGCGTTATTTGAAGTTACACACCACTATTTGGGCCCTAATAACTTCATTTTTACGTCACCAATGATTTGGGTCTGAACGGACCTCTTACTAATTATATGGTGTTTCAACTTGAGGAGGCCAGTGAACTATTTTTCTATATTTAGTTCTTGAATTTCATATTTTGATAATATCTAAGTTAAATAAAAAGACTCTAGACTGATAGAAAAAAAATTTCCTTCTACTTATGTGGCATCCCATTCTTAACAGGTGTGGTGTTCTTAGTGCCTCTGTTTTGGTACTGTTAAGCAAAAAAATCATTGCTGACAATCTTATTGCCAGTCTTCCTATACATAAAACACGATTTCATGAGGTGCAATGTGCACTTTTTCACTACATATAAAAATATCTATGATATCTGATATTGTTACACAATGAAGACTACCAATTCGAAGAACATACCTTAAAGTGTAATTATTAAAAAAAAAACCAAACCAAAAACCCTGGTGAGTAATTTTCCTGACAGATTTTATAACCAATTAATCTTTTAGAGTTCCCTTGAAGTCAGTGTAAAATCATCAAAAAACCCGACTATTACCATATTCCATTCTTTGCTTGAACTGGAAGAGAAATAGTCTTGTGGGCTTAAGACTTTTCTGAATAAAATAGGTACCAGCAATTCTAAAGAGCTTAAATCTCTTATTAGTTGGCATTGATCAAAGGCTAAGTGTATATTATTTAAGCACTGGACTATTTATTTATAAAGTAAATCTTGTGGTTGTGAAGCAAAGGTAAAAAGGATTAATTTTAAAGAGTGAAAACCTAGAAAGCAAATAAGAGTGACATAATGTTTGTTTTTATTTGTCTCCAGTTCTGTGATCTATTTTTAAGAAAGTGTCACTAAGAATGCTCAAGTGCCTGAATAAACAAATACACATTTTTTGAAAGCCCTTAAAAATATCATATTTTCTTTTCCCAATTAGAGGATAAGGCATAATTAACCAATCTGTTTGTCTGGTCATCTGCTACTGAATTGCTAAAGAAAGAAAGAAGAGTGTCTACAGGTTTTGCAATTCTTTTGGAGAGGTTGTTACAGACTTATTTATCTATCAAACAAAGCAATAGCAAATCAATTTTTCCTTTACTTCTGATTGATTTTTTTTTACATGTAATACTCCTGAAAAAAATATACCTTACTCAGTAAACTGTCCCTGATAGATGAAGAAAAAGTTCTGGTTGATATATTTCATTCTATTACTTAAATATGAACATTGTGGAAAGTTGAAAATGTCCAGCTGAACTGCAAAAGGAAATAATTTATATGGAAGTACAATGTCAGTGTTACACTGAGACTTGTTGCACTTCTTTGCTTACTGATATCAAAGAAAGGTGACATGTACATCTCAGTCTCAAAGGCTGTAGATCCCTGTTGCAAATACAGCAAAGCTGAAGATCAAATCAATGAAAAAGAAAAATCATAGTACAATCATTGGATCATGGATACCATTATCTTCACAAATCTTTCCAAGGCTCCTCATTCAAACTGTGAACAAACTGCATACACAGTTTCCTCCTTTTGACAAACAATTAAAAACCTGTCACTGAATAATTAGAGTAGTAAACACAAATATTTCTGTAGCAAATATATGCAGGTTGATATTGTGGAACTTTTATTCCTAGTTTAATGGCTGAAATTGTGCATAATGAAATTTTGATGAAGTGTTGCCAGTTTACCTCATGCAAATACTTGGCTCTCTTCACAACTAATTTTGCTACCCTTTCTCTTTTCCTAGCAAAATGAATTTGGAGAGGTTAGTTCTAAAGATGGTTTACAGAGACCAGGGAAAAGTGTGAAAATAATGACATGTGAACAGCCAGATTCTTCTCTGCTTCAGTAAACAGTTCTACAGAATGTGATCATGTAAATCCCTGTGCACAACACAGAATGCAGAAGACATCTGGACAGAAAAGAAATAAAACAGATATAGTAGAAAAAGAAAAAATAATTTTTCACATCACTTTATAATTTATTTGTTATGTCTACAAAGCACTGGTATTGTCATTCTTCCAATGCATGAACAACAGAGCTTTAATGTGTAGTCATTGTTCTTTCATTCAGATTTTCATCGCTGGATTTAATAAAATAGATTTATATCAATTAACTTTTAGAAATCATAGACTTAATCATTTGGGCTAGTTCTCTTTCATACTATGAATTAATTAACACAAGTCTTGCTGTAACACAACTAAAACCCCGGTAAATAGGAATCCCACATTGACAGCTGCATAACATAGTTTTGCCATTTTGGGCCTGAAGTGCATGAAGAGCACTGTAACAGAAATATAATGGATGAGACTTTGAAGAAAAGAAATATATACTTAATCTCTTTCTTAGCAGCTTTTTTTTTCTCTATAACTGGCTAATACAGAGATGGCAAGAAATAACTGTATTTTTGCAAAGGACCAAGTTGACCTTTCTTTTTAATTTCACAATAACCAGGGCATCATGGTATATAATTACATTTTCTTGACGAGCTTATTAACAGTAAACTTAACATTTCACAAGTGTACATTTCATGCCATATTAGCATTTGCTCATGTGCTTCTGAAGTGGAGGAAGTTCCTGAATTTAAATTTTTTCTCTTTATCAGTTTTTCCTTTGCATTTTAAGTAGCAGGAAACAGAAATTGATTGGATTAAGTGCCAGGATCTCAGAAGAGGTAGAAGTGTAAATAGCAATGTTTGAACACATTTGCAGAGTGCCAGTGAATAGAGCACTACACACTGCAGAAATACTCAGAGCTAGAACCTTATCTTTATGTGTACTAATAAAAGATAAATGGAGTCTGCTGGAGGCCCCTAAAGCTTCAGTTTGGAGAAAGGGGGGCACAAAGAACAAGGTTCTTTTAAAACAAAAATGATGAAACTAGGCAGTTTTTTCTCATTAATTTTTCCCCTCTTTGCCACTGGCGATAAGGGCCAACAATGCAAAACTCTGACCAGCTGGTGTTTCACAAAGAGAAAACCCTTGGGGAAAGGTCTCTCCTCCTGACAGAGGCAGCCTGGGAGCTCTGCTGCAGAAGCCTCTGCTATTTACATATGCACATAAAGGCAAGTCACAATGCAGTTAGCTGTATCAGGATCACACCAGTGAACTTGAGGGTTCTTTATAAAGGTTTTCCCACACACTCTCATGATGGTGCTTTATGCTTTTAGTTAGAACACTGTTATTGACTTTAAGACATTTGTTCTCTGGGGTCTAGTGGCAATGAAGTTATGACAGGTGACTTCCCATGTTCAACCCCTTGTAAGTTGCATTCTACTATATTTGTTAAAAAAATAATGCTTTATGTTTAGGTAAAAAACATCCAAACCTCCTATTTTCCAGAAAGGACAAACACACTGATGGTTCACAAGTACAATAACATACACAGGCCTTTGAACAAAAAAAATGCAATTAACAGAGATGATAAGTGTCAGGCACATTTTTAAGCAAATACGAATAAGAGGGAAGTAATAAGTAAAAAAAAGAGAAACTCAACAGATAATTATGAAAAGTAATCAAACTAAAACCTACAAAGAAACAAAACATGACAAATAAACATAAAAAAAAATCAACCAGATAGAAATTTATTATTTGATCTTTTTGTTGACAGAATAATCTGATTGAGCTGATTAATAAGTCATATCTTTCAGCATCCTATCGTGCCCACTGCATTTTTTCACTGTGAAAGTTTTTGTTTATTAAAATTTTTATTATTTTCTTTTGGTGTTTTGTTATTCCTATTACTTAGCTGCTAACCTCAGCTGTTCTTTGTGCTGCTGTTTTCTGACTCACTAAAAAGTTTGGAATCAGAGATAATGATCATTTAGGAATAATGAATGGCAAAAAAATCTGTTCATCTGCAAATTTTCAAAAGATAATTACTTGTTCCTAAATCAGGAAAATTTTGGGCATTCTTGCATATTTTCATAAATGTTCTGTGATTTTTTTTTTCCAAACTTGTTTGGATAGCAGGTACTTTCCTATCAAAAGTGATGTGCAAAAATATGAAAATTCTTTAGGAAAAAAAAAAAAGTACAACAAGTTAATTTAGTAAACTTTTAGCTGTAGTGGGTGTTAAACACTAGCTTTTGGGTAAATCATGCTTTGTCAATAACCCAAGTGAGGGAAGACACCTGGTTCTTATTTCCCCATCAGAAGGCAGTGGAAAGTTCATTCTGTCTTGTGTTCACATTTGTTTCATTGAAGTTTGTTTTGTTATACTGTGATAAGGAACAGCCTAGAGGTCACAAAGCAAATTACATGCCTTGTATTTCAAACAGGAGACATCAAGTGAAATAATAGAAAGAATTCTGTTGTGGAATTCCTTATTTGGGGAAATAATAGATAGGGAAAGTTGATTAGATAACTTAATCAGAGAGAAAATCCGCTGGGAGTCCTAAACACAAACATCCCTGGTTCCAAAGACAGAGCGATAGATTCTTGGAAGCAGAAATAAATACAGTGTTTGGCTATTGTTTGGGTCAAGGTACATGCTAGACAGGCTTTCAATCTGTTATAGCATAGTCATGCTTTTGAATGTCATTCTTTGATTGAGAGATTAAAGAAAGCAGTGAACACGGCAATAATAAAGAAAGAGAGGACAACAGGAGCATACAATGTTAGGGTGCAAGAGTATAACATTTCAGTTGTAATTAATGGCAGTCATACCCTCACAGATTTTGATCACTGTATGTGCTGCCTTCATAAATATTTCTTGCTGCTATTGCAATAAATATGATGGAACAGAAATTGATATCCCAAACTCTAAACAGAGCCATAATTTAGACTGCATTAAGTTTTCATTTGATAGGACTAAGTAAGTTATTTGATTTCATGGATCGACCAGTATCTTTCCCTGGTAACAATAGCTTTGGTGTGGATCAACACTTCTGTTGCCAACTGAGGTATAATTTTTGTATAAATGACCATTAGTATAAAAGGAATTCACTTTTTATGGAAATATAACTTAGCAAAAAGTAAAAATTTAAAACACTAAAAAGTACTTTGCCACATTTTTACCTATAATAATGTAACAGTGTATGTTTTGATATAAAGTAATTTATATGAAAATAGAATTATTCAATTGCTCCTAATATATATATTTATATTATACATATATTTACATTTTTATTATCCTTGAACACCTTAAAAAGGTGTAACCTTGTATATTTTGCAAAGTTACAAACAGGATTTTCTATACAGTCAACTTTATTTGTTGAAATATATTTACTCCAGACACCGCTTTGTTATCAAAAAAAGTCAGTGAAACAAAAACCCTAACAATTTCCAATTCCTGCACAATAAATAATCCGATATATTTACATACTTATTAATAAGCAGAAGAATTAATATCATAAGCCTTTTTTTTTTGCTTATGAAGAATGTTAGATTCAAGAAGAGAACAGAAATTCTTCATGTTAAATTTTTCAGGAATGTCCTTATTTTTTCCTGTTATCAATCCTATATCAGTCACAACTACCACACAATAAAAAATAGACTTCTAATATTCACTGATCTTGAGAAGTCTTCTACAATTGCAATGTGCTTTTGTAGAACAAATAAATAAATAAATAAAATCAAAGGAGTAAACACATCAGAAGGGTGCTTTTTCCTGAAAATATGAAGGAGTGGGAAACAGTTGCCCAGATTAGGATAGTTTTCATAGACACAGTGAATTTTCAGATTAAGAAAGGATGCTTTCATTAATTTTAGGTATTTCTCACTTTTTATGTATGTTGTATATGTATGAAACTGAATTGCAGTTTTGAACTGAAGTATTAACAATAGACTTAAGCCTCGTTTTATAGCTTCACTTAAGTCCTACATTGTACCTTATGTAGAAAACTGATACTGAGAGTAAAATTGTTTGACTTTCTCATATGCTGGCCCTTGTGAAAGCATTGTTTTAGCTTGATAATGTCCAGATATCTGGAAAGAAATAACTGCCTTTCTATTTCAGACCTTAAAAGTGCTATATTTATTGGCAATCATGATATAACAGTAGCTGGTGGATTGATTGCAAGGCAGGAGCTTAGTAAAGGCTAGATCTGGGTTTATACTTCTTCAGTAAATTCATCGCGGCAGTTAATGACATGTTTAATTAGCTGTCTGCACTACCAGCCAATGGTAAGCACACTTACACAACACAAATACATCAGAACTTACAATCTCAGTTGTTTTTATTCATGCCAAAAGCTGTCAGACATCCCCTTTAGGGCTTCAGATGTATTTTCAAAGTTCTAATCTATGATATCTGTGAAGCTACTCCTATATTTAATTCAGATATAAAAGTAAAGAGGAGCAATATAGAAACTTCTGCAAGCTAACATGATATGTAACATTTTCATCATTCCCCTCATACATGCTACAGCATTTTTCTCTAAGAGCGTGGCTGCTGTAATAGCCCCTGTATAGATCTCTCTCTTTCCAAAACTTTCCCGCCCTCTCTCTTTAGGTGCTATTTCTTTCCTTCATTATTTTGTGAGATTCAGCAAATTATTTTTTTCCTGTTGTACAGGATTTTAAATCTCTCTTTTTGACAACTACTCACTATTTTCCAATGACATTACTTTCAGTAAGTGTATTTTAAAAACCCTGTCATCCAATACTATTAACATTTTCTCTGTCATTTTCTGAGAATGACGTACTGTTGGGAGGCTGCCCAGCCAAGCTGTGCCAGTACATTATGTTAAACAATGTATTGAGAGATGTCAAAACAACTCTCAAAAAAATCACATTTAAATCAACAATCAATAACACAGAAAATAAATTATGGGAAACCAATAAAAATACAGGCATTCAATGCAATTTGGTATAACTTTGATTACTTTTTTTGACAGCAGCTGAGTGGATAGGCCAATACCCTTCTAAAAGCTGCAGTATATAACCAATTTCTGCTATTACTTCAGAGGTATATGTGTTAATATCTCGACTAGAATTTGCTGTTATCTTCATAAAAGTGCTGGAAAATCCTGGATTCTTCTCTGAGCATGGAAACTTCTTTGTGGATATTTTTATAGACCTGGATGACAACATTTAGAGTTCCCCAAACATTTTCAGTATGGTTGTCTTCTATGTGGATGTTTATTCAATAAAACATGAAATGAAACTATGATCGGATTTCACCTGAACAACCTACCATATGTAATCAGGTATTCTGAGCTGTTGGAAAGCTATTATACATGTTACCATGAAGAACTCTATGTAAGAAAGACATCACAATGTACTACAAATGAGTTGGCCTATTTTCCTAATTCAGCTCGGTAAGGACACACTGTTTTCTGCTATAGTGCATACAGCGGTGAGGCATATTGTCCATTAGCAAAATCCCTCTTTTTATGTCACTCACTTTCAACATACTTCAATAAGAGCTGACTGCACAACCCAGATCCTTCAAGTGTCAGCAAAAAATGTGATACCTGAGAGTAATTGTATATCACACACCACCAGTGTAGCTCACTGCAGTTAGTTAACAACAGCTGTAACAATATTAATGCCCAAAATTAAAAGAGGAGAAGCCAAAAGTAAGTCAACATTTTACAGTGCCTAAATGGAGCATTTTTAAAGTCAAAAAGCATGCCAAAAATCTAAAAAGGTTCCTGGAAAACCTTTCTCACCAAAGGGCGCTAGTCTCCTGATGCAAATATCAGTTTGATTTTTCTCCATTCCTGGAAAGCAATAAAATATAAAAGTTTATGTAGTAAACATTACAGATCTCTGATGTACTTTAGTGACAAAATTCTTTCTGAAACAATGAAACCTTGAGGTCATGTATTAGCACTTATCAAGTGCACATTATGTGAAGACACCTTTGATGCTGAGGGGAAAAAAATCATCATTCTGATGGGTCTTTGTTTCTAAACACCTGAATTTATTACTGCTCCTATTCCTTCCGAGTTGATCTACTACCATTAAGCTTCTTACTATCAGGGAAGTGCTCACAAAACTATTGGCATTCTCCTTAAATACTTTTTGCATATTTGGACTTAAACTTGAAGTTATTTTCTCTTGAGACAAATTCATTTGAAAAGTTGTATCAGTCAGAACTTGATTACAAAATGAATATTGGAGAATTTTTTTGGTGGAAAATGTTACTTTTTTAGCAGAATCAACAGTAATATGGAATTAATTCACTGCATTGACCAATGTTTTCCCTCTGTGTATGAAAAACAAGAGATTGCTTGACAACTGAGACTGCTTAGTCTCACTGAGGAGATAGAGGGTTTGAGGGCAAAGTGACACAGAAGAAGATCTGTTCGGAGATTGGGAAGATATAAAGAATGCTGTAAGCAGATTTAAAAAGCACAGGAAGAAGGGAAGGCTAGAAGGGGAGCAATAAAATAAAGAAGGGAGTTCAAGGAGAATAAAAGCAAAGGGCAAGCAAAGGAACAAAGAGAAAGAACTGCTCTTGGCAATACAGTTTATCTGATACATTTTTATGAAACATAGCTTCATTGAAAAGCTCTGATATATAAGCTCCAAATTTTTTTTTCTGAAACATCTCAGATTTGATTAACTTTCATCAAATCTAAGGCCTGAACTCCAGAAAGGCTGCCTTGAGGCTGCAGAGACTGGGAACTGCAGATTGCTTTCCCCCATCCTTGCCCAAAAGCCAGGTGCCCAAGGAGTCCCAAACACTGCTTGACATAATTAATAATGGGTTCCTAACATCATTAAGTGGTTTGGAATAGTCCAAATCAAATTATAAAACCTTGCACTTCCAACAAATCAGAATTTCTCCTTTGTAACCGCAAATAGTCAGTATGTCTTCAACATTTTTTATGAATTGTAGGCATGGACTGTGAGAAAATTTCAAATTATTTTCCTGTTTTTCAGTTTCTGGCTACATGAGATAGAAAATGGTCAATTTTACCAGCAAGCCTATCCTTAGGGGTTTTTCTACAGCAAACCATGAAGCATCTATTACTATGTAAGTAACTGCAAAGCATGTAAATTTTACTTCCCAAATGGTTTACACCAGACCTGTTTGTCCAATTACAGGGAAAGTGGCTGCACAGTAGAAAACACATAATTATTTATCTTTTTGTTCACATGGCCTAGCCTCAAAGCAATTCCTCTTTCTCTTTCTTTGCTCTATCCAAAAAATAAAACAAATGTCACATTTACTTTGAACAAATGCGAATGCTTCTAATTCAAAGACCCTGACAAACAGAACATCCCCTTCAGTATAGGAAAAAAACTGCAAAATCTTCACCCCATACAATGTGTCAGTCATAGTAGAACTGGAAAGACTTTTTCTCAGAACCTGAACCTTTTACTCCATCATACTCTTTCAATATTTTGCAACTCGATTGAAATTTTCTTAGCTATGTTGATATTTTCTTAATTCTATTTTTAACAGCATATCAAGCAACAACCTAGCACTTGCACCTTGTAAACTACATTAGTTTTGAATAAACAATGGAAACTTTTTAATGCACTATCTAATCTTAGGATTTTGCATTTGTTGTAATATGGCTATGTGCTTACTCACAGCCTGCCTTATCTAAATTAACACAAGAGGATTCTGTTCTTTGCAAACAGAACTCTGCCTTTGTACAGCACTTTCTCTTTAATAGTACTGGGCAAGAAAACAGTGAAATGACACACTGCCATAGAATTTAAGAGATAGGGCTAGTGAAGAAAATGAAACAAGTTCTCCTTTTTTTAAAAAAAAAATACTTCTTGAATAGTTTATAGATATGTCTCTAGTGGTAACTAGACATAAAAAACCCCTTAAATTGAAATTGTTATACATGTTTATAGCACATATATTTTGCATGAATGAATGCATGAATGAATATCCCCACTGTGCACAGGAATGTTTATTAGGAAGTTTCAGTTTTTAAGGTTTATGCTTGATTCTCATTCTCCAAGGTTCAGGCCAAATGGATCTTGGTTGCACCAACTCTATAAAAATCTCTGCTGAACTTATCTCTATCCCTTAAATAATTCATCTTTTTGTGCTCTCTATTTGTTCACTCTTTTCCTCTTTCCTTACAAAGATTTTGACATCACATAGTTTTAATACACGACTCTTCTACCCACAAAAACAAATATGCAAAGCAGAAGCATTTTATCCCGCAAAAAAGGCATTATGTACTTGTAAAGAACTAAGTCAGTACTTCATTATAGGTGATTTCACGCTGCATAGAGCTTGTGAATATACAGCAGGTACTGTTAGACTTATTAGTGATTTCCACTAACTCATGTTGGGATCCCACAAAACTTCCTTTCTGTTCATACATTTTTCTCTAGTATCTGGAGGTGCTCCGAAAACCTTTCCTAGAAGATCCCAGAAAGTGTCAGAAATTGATCACAGACTTCTTCTTCAGAAAGTCTAAATTATTTTGGCCTTACAATTATAAGGCAACAAAAGCCTTCCAGTTCTTCAGATATTCTGGATAAATATACCAAGATGCTCAGCACAGGGTGACGAGTTATGTACTGTGCCCTGCTTTAAACAACTGGCACACCCACAAAGATACAATGCCTCTTCGTTTGTCAGACTACCCAGGAGTAATCTTATCTCAAAGTTAAGTTTAAGAATAGAATGGTGTTTACTTAAACTATGATTTGAGATAAGGGTCACGATAAGATATGACAAAACATCAGTATTGAGGCTATATTTAACAATAAGGATTCCCTTTGGGTGTTCCAGCTGTTATCTGTTTTGTCACTGCTGGGTAATTAGCCAATACAATGCACACTTGTCCCTGGAGAGTTCTTTTGGCTACTTCATTCTTTTTCCTATTGTTGAAGAAAGCTATCTGCAGCATCCAGGGTGGCTGCCCTGGGTGACCTGCCCTTTCTCTAAGCTTTCCTAGGATGACCTTATCTTTCTTCTCTGCTAATGTTTACCTACCCCTCACACTTCATGCAGCTGAGCACTGAGACATCACAGGACAACAGAAGGGATTAAATAGTTTCCTTTTCCCCTCTTATAAAGATAATTTTATTAATATTTTTGTTACTTGCTTTAATTACCACTCTGTATTTGGAGTGACTCATGCATTTTGCAGTTTTCTCGAGAATTCTTGTAAAGATATTCAGGATGTATCTTCAAAAGGATAAAATGCACCTTTTCCTACTAGATTTATAGTTTCTTCTTCTCTGTGTCTCTCTTATGAAGAGCAACCATTGCATAACAGGGATTGTGAGTTGAAAATGTAATATTCTGTCAACATAGTTGCAGCCAGTTTAAATCCCCCACTCAGTCCCACAGATATTCACTGCCAAAAACACTATCTACTGATTTTTTTCCTGCTTCCAGACAGAAGGAAAATAATACCACGCATTTAGAGGTTGAAAAACCCACCTCTAAGCTCCGTATGGCAGCTGATCAACAGAAAACTAGCAGAATCACTCCAAAGCTGTAATATGTTCTTCTGACAAAGCAATAAGAGAAAACACACAACCAATGTATGTTGTGTGGGATATGGAATAGAATGGGGGGAGTGTGGATGTCCTATTGTTTCTAGACAGCTGCACTGATTGCTGGTGTTCAACTACCTGGGCTGGTAACATTCAGGCTGTGACCATGTTCTGTGACCACCTTCTGGGACCACTGGCCTGTGTCCCGTAGGCAGAGTTCCCAAAGAAGTTTGTGATACTATCACCAGAAGAAGACTTTCAGACGTAGCATAAATTCTTGTTTCCTAATCTTCTGGTGTGTATCTTTTGGAGATTTTGCATCTGTTAGTCTGTAAAACAGTCACACTTTTGTAGAAGCTCCACAAGTTGCAGGACACACCAAGCAATCAGATTTTAGTATTAAGAATCTAATAATAGTTCTTTTTCCCACCTATTTCTCTCCTCTAGGTTATGATGTTTGTTGTATACCTGACTTTTCCTAGGTATGTGTCGCAGGCCCATTAAATCCAGTTCTCTCTGCTTTCAGTTTTTTACAGTAAAAGGAGAATTTCTGAGTCTTTGAAACATATCTTGAAAAGGCAATTGCTGTCAGGACTACTAAATGTGGAACAATATCTCAAGGTAGAGAATCTATGATTTCTATTTATTACTGAAATTTGCAGATGCCTTCAAACATAATGCTAGACATTTATCAAGGCTTTAAATAGTGGGACAATCATATCCAGTAGTTCACAGGACCATCACAGAGTGCCCTGTGTTAAAAGTGACCTTAAAGATCATCTTATTCCATCCCCACTGACATGGGCAGAGACATCTTTCACTAGCCCAGGTTGCTCAGAGCTCTATTCAACCTGGCCTTGAACAATTCCAGGGATATAGATACTTGTGCTTATATTAAATTTATGTCATTTGAGATGGTTAATTATGTGTTTGAACCTGAACATATGAAACATTTTTTTTTGTCCAAACTATTTTATTTTTGTGAAGTTCATAGATTAAATATTACCTTTGAGTCCAGGCTTCTTGTTCACACTGAAAAGAAATTTCCCCATATGAGAAAATAATGATTGAATGAGGAACATAGGACAGTATTTTCATTAGTTGTAGATGAACTTTTTCTGCTTAGGTAAGTTTGAATATTTATGTAACAGCGATTTCTTTTATTCTTAGCATTTTCACTAATTGCCTGAGCAATGTGAGAATTAAATGCATTTGCTTTAAAAATGCATTTTGCTTTTTTCATAGTGTATATCATCAGTATTAAAACATCAAAAGCACGGTTCAACACTTGAAGTTAGATTACCTATTTCTGAACAATTGGGTTGTTATTTTGTGTCAATGGAAATGAGAATTAGGAACCATATTTACGCTTTAGTGATTTTTG
>VZTR01008886.1:0-18820 GCA_013400775.1 Chaetops frenatus
CAGCCATTTCCAAGCCCTCAGGCTTTGCCTGGAAGGTGATTTATCCCCGTTGGTGTTTTTCTGTGTATGTACATGTGCTGCAGCGCATTGGGAAGAGACACAAAGAGCAATTGGCCGTGCAGGGGCTGGGATGGATGCAGTGCTGCTGGAGGAGTCATTTCCAGGAGCTGATCCTGCAAATCCCACCAGCCCCAGAGGGAGCTGCGCTGGAATCAGCCTGGGGACGGGCAGAGCTCCTGCCCTGAAATGGGAAAGGCAAGGGCACAAAGGAGGAGCCCCTCCATCCTCCGCAGCCCTGCCTTGTGAAAATCCAGTTGTCACCTCCTCAGAACGGGAAGAGTGATGGGGAGGGAGGGCCAGGGCTGATCTGCATTTAAAAGAGGGGGAATCAGCCGAAGGAAGAGGAGAAGGGAGGAGGAGATAAAAGGGAGAGAGGCCCGAATTTGAATATTGTTTTTCCTTATGGCAATAATCATTTGAAAGCTGATTTACTGCCAAGAGAAACAAAAAAAAGAGACCCCCTTGGCCCTGCCCCAAACTCCTCATTTACTCTTTTAGAGGGAGGAACACTTCTAAAAACCGAATCAAACATCTAAGAAGGCTGGTTAGGATTCTCTGAAAGACATTTCCATCAAAGCACTGGGGTCAGCCTGCAGTGGGATTGATGGCAGGGAGCAGGGATGGGGAGCTGGGTGCTGAGGGGATGGGGAGCAGAGCCTGTGGCCACCCCTCTCCCCCAGGGACGCCCCGAGACTCCCCAACACTTTGTTTTGTGCTTTGCATTAAATCTGGGAGTTGCTGCAGCAGTTATGGGGGTGGAAACATCCACCAGGAAAAAAGAACCCGGCCTTAAAGTTCCAATTTGCTGATTATTTCACTGTTTGTGAAGGATCCACACAAATATCCCTGCCCTGCTCCATCCCCCTTGCTCTCAAATGGGGAGAGGGCTTGGGCAGGGAGAGCACTTAACAGAGATAAATATTTTACACTTTTTAATTAAATATGAGAACCTCACTGGGGCTGGGAGCAGGACCATCCTGGAATATGAATTATCAAGAACCCTCCTTCCCAGATGTCCATTCTTTCCAAAGCAGCCCCCAGCCATTTCAGGCAAATAAAATGGAAAATAAATCCTGTCTCCCTCTGGAATAAATTGATGCCTTTTAGGGCAGCTGGTTCAGTTTCCCACTGGATTCCCAACCCAGATCTGGTTTTTTGGGGCAGCTTGGCTCTGGCCCAGCTGGGCTGTGGCTCAGGCACTCAGAGAGGAGCCACTGCTGCAGAGGTTTCTATTCCAGTACTTTTGGGAAGAGGCTTTGAGCAGGCGCTGGAGGAGGCAGGAGCTCTGCACGTCGATTGAGTGGTGCTTCCCGAGAGAAGATTAAGTGGATACAATTGGCCAGGATTGACCTCGATGGATCTCTCTCGATTTATTCCAGCTGGGGTGGGTGTTACACAATTCCTTGTCCTCAGGATCCTGGGGCACGGCTCCCGTGCTGAGCCCGTGCCAGGCACGCAGAGCAAGTGCAGCTCATGACAAGGCAAAAATCCAGCCTAGAAATCATTTCTGCCTCATGTGTGGGAGTTAAACTGATCCCTGCAACCAGCCCAGCTTCACCCTGGGGCTTCCTGGTGTGAAGAACTCAGCCAAAGCTCTCGGTCCCTCCTGCTGTTCCAGGCTGGAGCCACCCCGGTGCTGCGTGGGCATGGTTGGCTGTGAGGGCACAGAAGAGCCAGCCTGCTGCTGGGAGCACATTTCCCCAATAAACCAAGGAATTTTGGTGAAAGCCGCTTTTAATCCAAACCAAGGCTGTTACAAAGCCAAAAAGCAAAGGAAGAGCTTTAAAGAAAGCAAAGCCCCAAATTCCTAGAAGAGTCCAGGAGGAGCTGGTTGTGCTGAGGCCACACCTCAAGCAGTGAGAAGCCCTCACCCCTCACTATTTTGGAAGCCAATCTCCTGCTGAGTCACTCATACATGACAAAGGATGGGCACAGCTGGACCCATGGATGCTGCAGGAACATCTGCATCATCTCCAAGGAAATGTGGCACCTCCAGCAAGGAGCTGGGGTCTGGAGCAAAGCAAGGAGTAGCTGAGCCTGAGCCGCGGTGTGATGTTGATAATTAGCCCGTGTGGCAGCCTCCCATCCATTATCAGCCTCTTCCCTAATAGACTTCCCTAATGAGAGCGCCCTGAAGTGACCTCCCCGAGCAGCCCTCTCTTTGTCACTGGTTTTATAATTGTGATTGATCTCCCAGGTGCTGCAGCTCAGGCTCTCCCAGTTCCACAGCTCCACTCGGGCACAGGGAATTTGTTCCCTTCAGCCCTCGACCTCGGAGCTGAGATTTCCTTTCAGCTCTCCTGTTGCAACAGGACACGGAAAAAAGGACAAGGTTTCACCACAATCCAGAGAACAGCTGAGGCCCCCCAAAAGAGAGAGCCCCGTTTATTATGGATACACAATTTAAGGAGTTTGCAAAGTGAGAGAGGATTGGGAGATGAAATCCCGCCTCTCAACCAGACTGGTGAAGTGCCCAGTCCATCAGATTCCCTTCTCCAAGAAGGAATGCAAACAAAGCTGGTGTTTTCAGTACAATGTGTGAGAAAATCTGACTGGAGAACATCAACTTTTCAGAAGGCTTTCCAAACCAGGGTGACACACTCCCAGGTACCAATGAGTGACACATCTCTGCCTGGAGAGCAGGGCCCCTCCACCTGCAGGGAGTGGAAATTCCCCAGGTGGGCCCAAGGCGCAGCTCGGGGCTTTAGCTGGGCAAAGGAGCAGTTGGATGGTCCTGGAGCACAGCCAGCCCTGGCTGGGTGATGACCACGGAGGTTTTGGGCACTGCTTTGATCTGCTCCTGCCTGGGCAGCTCTGAGGTTGTGGGTGTCCTCCCACAGCACAGTGGTGATGGGACAAAGCTCGTTACAGAATCGTGGGTTGGGTTGGGTTNCCTGCCATGGGCAGGGTCACCTTCCACAGGTTGCTCCAACCTTGTTCAACCTTGGACACTTCCAGGGCTGGGGCAGCCACAGCTTCTCTGGGCACCCTGTGCCAGGGCCTTCCCAGCCTCCCAGGGAAGGATTTCTTCCCAAAATCCCACCTAAGCCTGCCCTCTGGCAGTTTAAAGCCATTATCCCTGCATTATTCCTTCTCACTTTTCCTACATTGCTCCTCTTCCATAGGTCATGAGCTCCAAACCCCCCTCACACCCTGGTTTGCCCACTGTAAAGCCGTGAGAGCAGCTCAGACCCCTTAGGCTCCCCCTCTGGGTAAGTTACAGAGAGGAATTAAGCACCGTTCCAAATGTTTATTCCCCCTCCTGCATGGTGGGGAGAAGCTGAGCATTCCTGCCCTCCAGAGCCAGGGGTGGAGGCTGTGACTCTTTCCCGTTTCTCCTCTCACACGTCTGATCCAGCCTGGCTGCTGGAGCTGGGATGGGAGGAGGGAAGAGAATTCCCTCCAGGTGGATTTCGCAAAGAACTGTGAACAAATAAACAAAGAGACTGTTTGGAGTGGTGAAAAAAGGGGGTCACAGCTGAAGGAGCTGTGAGGCAGCACGTTCCCAGATGTGTGGGAGTGTTGATGTGCAGCACCACTTCCCACCCCAAACACTCCCCTCTCCCTCTCTTTTGCCTGTTTTTGGCGTGGGTGGGAATTTTCTGAGAGGTGACCAGGGGAGAGGAGCTCCCAGTGCAGGGAGAGAACCTGAGCTTGTCCCCTCAGCAATGGGACCATCCATGTGATGGTGGAATCCTCCCTGCTCCCAAAATAGCCATCCAAAAGGAAAACTGAGGGTTATTCCTCTAAATAAAACAAGCAGGATGATTTTTTTTTTTAATTTTTTTTTTTTTTCCTGCAGGCATTTGCTCTGCTTGGCCTCAGGAGAGGCCATAGCCAAATTCAGACCTCCAGGAACCTTTTATTCTTCCCAAACTCATTCCCACTTTGCCACTGGCTGTGTCTCTTTTTTTATTTTCTGACAAAACAGTCAATTTGAGGAGGTATTTGTGGTCAGTGGCTGACCTGGCTGTGCCACAGCAGCACTCAGCTCATTCCCTACCTCTGGAATTGCACATTCCAAAGGGCTGGAAGTTCTGGTTGGAATTTTAATTGGATGATGAAGCCAAGCTCTGGGGGAATAGTTTTATTTTTGGAGTATTGGCTATTGGGTCAATACCTTCCTCATCCTGAGGAAGTCAGTGCAGGGCTGACCTGTGGATGGGAGTGATTTTCCATGATCCTCTGGATGGGAATTGGCTCCCGAGCTGGCTGGGAATTCTTTATGGACTGTGTGTGTTTCCTGCTGGATCTGCATCCCAGAGCCACCAGCTGAGCTCCTCATCAGGAGCTGCCTCACTCCACTTCCACGAGAGAGGGCAGGAGGAGGGAGGGAGCAGAGAGGAGGAAGAGGAGGAAGGGTGAAGGCACTGGGAAAATCACCTGGAATTCTCAACGCTTTCCTCTGTAACTGCTTTGTAAGTAAAAAGATGAGGGGTTTTTTATGTTGGATCAATGGAATTGCAGCAGTTTGGAAAATGCATCTGCCCTGTAGCAACATTTGAAAGATCTGGTGACTCCAGATCCCTTAGTGGAGGAAATTGGGGAACGAGAAGGAAAAGTCTTGTCTGCTCCAGGCATCCTGGAGCATTACCTCAGCTCATTGCCTGAGCTCACAGCACCCCCCCAGTTAAAAAATTACTTTCTTTTCCATGGAAATCTGTGCTGGCTGCTGCAAAATAATCCCAGATGAAGCATCTACAGCGAGCACATTGTTATTAGCCCAGATGATTTGGCTTGCTCTCTTGCTTTCTGGTTTTTTATTCATGCTGATGGCAAGCAAACCCATCCAGCTCCATTATGTATAATTTATTCTGGATTAGATCAAAGGAACAGTTTACAGGGGTGGTTTGGGCATTATTATGGGGTTGGTTTTTTTTTTAGCTTTTTCCATATTTTATAAATATATATTTATTCTCCCTCCCCTTCCCCACGCTCCCCATTGCCTTTGCTCATAAGCAAATTATAAATTATTCACCAGCCCGAGCAAGACAAGTGTTCCTCAGGCCTGGAAATCAAATCAGCCCCAGCAGCGACGTGGGATGGGAGCCCTGTGATTTTGGGGAGTTTGTGGGATGCAGAGATGCAGCTGGGACCAAGAAATCCCTTTAATAAATGTTGAGGGACTATTTGGGACCGCGGGCAGAGCTGCAGAGCTGCTGGCAGTTTGGAAATGCCACCTTTATGGGAACAGGTGCCATCAATCCTACCCCAATCCTTCATCAATCCTTCATCAATCCTACCCCAATCCTTCACCAATCCTACCCCAATCCAACCCCAATCCTTCACCAATCCTACACTAATCCTTCATCAATCCTTCATCAATCCTTCATCAATCCTACCCCAATCCTTCGCCAATCTTTCACCAATCCTACACCAATCCTACACCAATCCTTCATCAATCCTACACCAATCCTTCACCAATCTTTCACCAATCCTACCCCAATCCTACACCAATCCTTCACCAATCCTACACCAATCCTTCATCAATCCTACCCTAATCCTATCCCAATCCTTCACCAATCCTACCCCAAACCTATCCCACTCCTACATTAATCCCACATGAGTTTTTGGGAAAAGCAAGGACTTACAGCTTAGCCAGAGGGATCTATTTCCCCCTGGATGTGCTATTTCCCTGGAATATCCCTGGTGCCACACACACATCTCCTGGGTTTGCTGGAACCCACCCCGTGCCCAGCATCACCCAGGCAGCTTGGCAGCACCCCTGACCATAAAGCCCAGACCTTCTGGGGCCTCAAAACCCCAAAATATTTGTCCCTGCAGCTGCTGCAAGGATGTTTAGTGTCCTGCAAAGTCCCTTTGAAGGCCTGGGCAGAAGGCTCAGGGCTCTGGAGGAGGCAGCAGCTTGCTGGTGCTGGGAAAAGCTGCTGCTAATTAGCAGGGAGCTGATCAGGGAGGCAGCTGCTGGCCTCAGCTCTGGGAATCTCCCCAGCCCTGCAGCAGCAGCCTTTGGAATCATCCAGCCAGGCCTCCTAAGGGGTTGGGGGGTGATGCTGGGAGACCCCACAAGAGCTGCAGGTGCTGGGGGCTGCCCAGGAGTCACTGCTCTGTCACTGGGGGCTGTGGCTGGAGCATGGGGAGGCCCCTGCAGCTCCTCCCCTGCTCCTTCAGCCCATCCATCCATCCCCCTGCCTGTGCTCCCACGGGAAGGATTCCCTGCCCCTGGGGTGGGGAACCCATCACACAGCCCAGGGCTGCAATCACACACTGCCAGCCAGCAGCAGCCTGTGGTACCTGCAGCACCTGGGCACGAGAGAAGGACAGGGTTTCACCACAATCGAGAGAACAGCTCAGGCCCCCAAAAAGGAGAGCCCGTTTATTATGGACACACAATTTTATAGGGTTTGCAAAGTGGGAGAGGATTGGGAGATGAAATCCCCCCTCTCACCCAGACTGGTGAAGTGCCCAGCCCATCACATTCCCTTCTCCAGGAGGGAATGGAAACAAAACTGGTGTTTTTAGTACAGTGCATGAGAAAATCTGACTGGAGAACATCAACTTTTCAGAAGGCTTTCAAAAACCAGGGCGACAGAGGGAATCTGATGGACTGGGCACTTCACCAGTCTGGTTGAGAGGTGGGATTTCATCTCCCAATCCTCTCCCACTTTGCAAACCCTATAAAATTGTGTGTTCATAATAAACGGGGCTCTCCTTTTTGGGGGCCTCTGCTGTTCTCCTGATTTTGGGGAATTTGTGTCCTTCTTTTGTGACTGGGTGCTGTAGGGGCAACACCCTTCTCCAGGAAGGAATGTAAACAAAGCTGGTGTTTTCAGTCCAATGTGTGAGAAAATCTGAATGGAGAATAGAAACTTTTCAGAAGGCTTTCAAAAACCAGGCTGACACGAGCCCTCCCTGGATCCACAGCAAAGCCAGGAAAGGCTCTCTCGGGTGGGAAATGGGGTGGGATTTGTTCCAGCCAGCAAAGGGAGCTGAGGTGTTCCTTCTGCACCAGGTCAGTCCCCTGCTCGGAGCAGCTCTGAGTGTTTCCTTGGGAAGGAGGGCTGGGGTCCTATTCCCCACAAAATCCATCTCCCTGTGGCTGCAGAATCCCCTCTGGAAGGGACAGGAGCCATTTATTCACCTCAGGGACAGCAGGACTGTGGTGGCTGCTTTGCTGAGGCTGGAAAAAATGGATGGAACAACTGGAAAAGTGGCCCAGAAAATCCTACCAGAAGCAGGTAGGGACAATTCCCAATCCTACACTAATCTCCCAATCCTACACTACTTGTTGGGACAAGCTTTGTCCCAACACAGGCTCCTTGTCAGGATCAGAAATGGGTCAGGATGCAGCAGAAACATCTGCCTTGGATCCGTGCTGTGACAGAGGCAGCAATAATTGTCTCTCTGAAAATCCATTATCACCTCCAGCCTCCTTTTAGCTGGAAGCTCTCGGAGCTGCCAGGGGCTGTGCTTGGAGTGGGGGTGGTAAATATGACACCAGATGGCCCTGCATCCTCAGGCCCCTAAAGAAATGCCATTTTTATGCACATGCATTAACAACTGCTGCATCTACTGTGGGTGTGCATGTGGTTATTGCTTATTGAACCTCCCCCCTGGGCCCAGAACGGGCACTTTGTGCCAGGTAATTGCTCTAAAAGGGTGTTGGAAAGGGAGAATCATGTCTGAGCCCAGGTAAGGCCTGCAGGAGATGATTTTGGCAGGGTCCCAGCTGGTGCTGGATGCTGGGTGGCACCGGGGGCAGTGCCTTGGCAGGGCCAGCCCCAGGCACACACACAGGGAAATGTTTGCTTTCCTTTCATCTCTGCTCCTCTGTGCCTTCCCCTCTTCAAACAGAGCCTGCTCTGGTTGTTTGGGCAGAACCTCCCCCTGGAGGGGCAAGAGTTTTGTTTACATTCCTTGCTGGAGAAGGGAATCTGATGGGCTGGGCACTTCACCAGTCTGGGTGAGAGGGGGGATTTCATCTCCCAATCCTCTCCCACTTTGCAAACCCTATAAATTGTGTGTCCATAATAAACGGAGCTCTCTCTCTTTTTGGGGGCCTCTGCTGTTCTCTTGATAGTGGTGAAACCCTGTCCTCCTTTCATGCCCGGGTGCTGCAGGTACCACAGGTGAGAAATTACAATCCATGCTGTTATGCTGAAGCCTTCAGTGTCCCAAGCAGGAGTAGGAGCAGAAGCAGCAGGAGAAAGGAGGGTGCAGCATCACCATCCCCAAGCAGCAGCAGAGGCAGCAACATCAGCACCTTCTCTGTTCCACAGTCCCGATACAAAACATTCCATTCATTAATGATCCAATCAGCTACAAACACGATTCCACTGTAATTGTTTTTTGCACCTATCCTAGCTTAAAGCAGGTGTGTGACAGCAGCCATCGCTTTTGCATAAAACTCACATTCATAGTTGATCATGTTCTCTCTTTCTGTCTAACAACACTGGGCTATGTTTGTATCATGTGTGGTTAATGCTGTGGGAGGTTGTGCTACTGAACTTTAAACTGGGCTGTAGGGTTTCTCTGCTAACTAACACAGCTTCTTTATGTGCTTAAGGCACTTTAAGGCATATTTCTACTTGCTAAAAACTAGATTCACATTCTCATTTCAAGTTGGTGTGGCTTCGTGTGTCTCAGTTTCTCTAAAGGTCCCAAAGCAGCTCTTGCATTCCTCTGTACTTCCAAGCCTGCACGCACAGGATACAGAGGAATTTCCATTCCATCTCCAACACATGTGGCTTTTTGGAGGCCTTGCACAGCCAAACCCTCGTGGGTGACCCAGCTGTGCTGTCCCCAGCCCAGGTTGTCCCTCCAGCCCAGCCCCGGGCAGGAGGAAATGTTCCTTTTCCAAGGCAGCCTGGACATGGCTCCATCCTGGCAAATCTAAACACAGCAACGATTCCTGGGGTCGCAGACATCCCCAAATATCCCACCCTGGCAGCCTGGATGGGGCTTTCCTGAATCCAGCCCCACTTCCCAGGAAGTTCAGCTCCCAGCAGTGCCGTAATAGCAGATGATTCCTGTAATGCTCTCCCTGCAAATGCTGCTGAAGATGCCACCAGTGATTGATAGATTTGCTAATTGAGACTTCCACTCGGGCTGATGGCCACGGTGCTTTGTTCCTTGCATTATTTTCGGTGATTTTGTGACTGACAGGTTCACAGCAGTGCTCCTTTCATCTTCATTAGGCAAATTCCCGTGGGAGGTGTGGTGGCTGCTGGGGCAGGGTGGGATGGGCTGGAGCCTCTGCCTTCCCCAGGACAAGGGGCTGCTCTCTGGTGTCATTCACAAGAGGGGAAGGTCCAGCCCGTGCCTCAGTTTCCCTGCTGGCAAAGGACAGCTCAATTATTCCACGCAAAACGGGACTGGGAGCTAATTCTGACCTGCGGGATTGTGGAAAACCTGGCAAAGGGCAGCGTTGAGGAGAGAAATATTTCATTCCTTTCACCTGGGAGCTGTCGGGTCCAACATCTCATGAAATAAAACACTTCAGTAATGCCCAGGTGAGGCAACACCTCCTCCCTGAAGCTGCTGCTTCCATCAGGCCTCAGCAGCTCTGGATAAATCATCCCAGAGCTGGAAAGCACCAATTTGGCTTCTGGGTTTGCAAACTCCCAGTTTTGCTCCTGGATTCCCAGGGAGGTGCTGTGTGGTGCCCTGTCCTACCCACCCTGCAATGCTGCAAATCCAGCTCATTTTGGGGCTTTTCCCAACACCTTCATTGCAGACCTTGCACCAGGAGGCACCGGGGCTCTGCCCTCCCATAAACCAGCAATAAAAGAGCCTCAATCCCCTGAATGGCTCCAGACCTGCTCTCCACACCCACCCGGCTTGGAGGGGCACCAAGAGCCAACTGCAGCATCTGTGGCCCTGCCCAGGAGGGCTCATCAGAGCTGCAGCCCCAGCCAGCCCCTGCCAGGCTGCTGGAGGAGCAGGGCACTCCTGGCACATCTCATTTTCCTGAATGAGGACCTGGATCCAGCTTAATTAACCCCAAGCCCCAGGTTTGGCACGGCAGCCCTGGTGGGCAGCTGTCCGTGGGCACACCAGGGGCCAGCTGGTGACACTTTGTGCTGCCAGAGAGGGGGAAGGGGTTTGCAGATAACGGGGGGTGGGATATAAATAGAGAAATAAAGCTCTGCTGCCTGAGCTGGAAAGGAAAAGCAATTTTGTCTCTGCTCAGGCCCATCTGCTGCACTCCCAGAGCAACATCTCCTCCTGTGGGGATGGAAGAGGGGTCAGGGTGGTGGCAGTGCCTGAATGAGTGACCCCAAGCAAGGATCTGAAGCAGGGGAAGCTCCTGGGGGTGAAGATCCTCTGGGGTTCACCCGTCCTTTGAGATCCACGGGGATGAGCCAGAGCCCTGCTCCTGCTCCCAGGCTGGGATGTTCTGGAGCAATCCAGCATCCCACAGCTCTGCCAGAGGGCACAGCCAACTCCTTCACACCTCTGGCTGCTTTTGCCAGCACAGCAGGGCCAGTAGTGAGCAGTAAAGGAGACGAAAGGAAGGCTGGATGCCCTCTGGAGAGCCCATTCCTGCAGCAATCCCCGTCCCCTGCTGCTGGAGCTCACAGGCTCTGGGACAGCAGTGGGGCAGCTCCAGCCCCACTCAGCTCCTGAGGGATCTCAGGAGGCTCAGGGGTCCCTGCTGTGCTGGATGTGGGGTTTTGCAGGGTTCTGTGACCATCCCTGCACCTCCAGCTGAGGATTGAGAAGGGTGTGGGAAGGACAAGGGTTTCAGCACCAAAACTTTTTCTGAGGACACAGTCTCAAGCTGCACCAAGCTTAGGTTGGATATTAGGGAAAAGCTTTTCGTGGAAAGGATAATAAAGTAGTGAAATGATCTGCCTGGGGAGGTGGTAGGGTCACCATCCCTGGGTGTGTTTAAAGGAAGACTGGATGTGGCACTGGGTGCCAGGGTCTAATTGAGGTGTTGGACCATTGGTTGGACTCGATGATCTCAGAGGTCTCTCCCAAGCCAGACATTCTGTGATTCTGTGAATTCTGTGAATTCTGTGATTCTGTGAATTCTGTGAATTCTGTGATTCTGTGATTCTGTGATTCTTTGATTCTGTGATTCTGTGAATTCTGTGATTCTGTGATTCTGTGAATTCTGTGAATTCTGTGATTCTGTGATTCTGTGATTCTTTGATTCTGTGATTCTGTGAATTCTGTGAATTCTGTGATTCTGTGATTCTGTGAATTCTGTGAATTCTGTGAATTCTGTGATTCTGTGATTCTGTGACAGGCAGCCCATGGAGCTGGAGAGGGTCTGTCCTTGGACAAGAGGTGGTGAATGAGGAGCAAGGGAAGGGGGGAATGAGGCAGAAAGCAAAATTTATTTGCAGCAGCACCCACGGGGAGGAAAACCCGGACCAAAGGGGCCGTGTCCCTGCAGAGCCCACCTGGCACAAGGCTTGGCAAGGCATTCCCTGCCCCAGGAATGGTCCTGCTGCCCCAAACCACACAGACAGCCCCTGCAGGGTCCAGGAGGGACCTGGATCCTGCTTTCCTGGGGGAGGATGTACAAAATCAACCTGCTGTGAAGCACAGCTCCACGAGCACCCAACACTCACAACACAGAGCCTTGCCAGCTGCCACCCCTGCCTGCTCCAATGCAAGGGGAAAATGGGGAGTGGGGGATTTCAGGGTTTGCAGCTCCAGGATTGAGCAGGTTGCCATGGTGATGCCAGGGTTGTGGGGTTTTTTTCCCCCTGTTTAGGTTTTGGGGTTTTTTTTCCTCCTCCCTTTGCCACCCTTTGGGGTTGAGCAGGAGGAGCTGGGGGGCTGCTGGGGGGATTTGTTAGCTCTGAAATAGGGCAGGGTTCAGGGAAAGGGGAGAAATGCTGCAGTGGTCAGCAGCAGGAGCCTGGCCCTGGTCCCTGCCCTCTGCTCTCCAAGAAGGTGCAAATCAGGGCTGGCCAAACACCAGGGCAGTGCCAGAGCTGGCTGGCCTTGCCTCATCCTCCCAGGGCATCTGTGGAAAACTCCTTAAGGATTTCCTGCCACTGCTGATGAATTAGGCATAATAAAAAGGAGGGGAAGAGCAGGACAGGAAATTTAGAGCCATTGCACAGCCCTGGGCTGGTCAGGGCTCACCAGAGCCGGGCACCACCTCGTTGCCAGCCCAGAGCTCTTCCTGGGGTCATTCCTGCATGGACCTGGCTGGGTTTTGCTGGAGCCTGGCTGGTGTCACCCCCCTGAGCTGCAGGGATGAGCCCTGGGGACCAGGAGCCCCGTGAGAGCCCAGATCCTGTGAAACCCGAGCAGATCCTGGGGGCTGGGTCAGGTTTTCCTCATCCCTGCTCCCACCTCAACCTGTGTGTCCCTGCCAGCCCTGCCCAGCACCAGCTCCTTGGCCACTCAATTTGCTTTTTTTAAAAAAAAGCTTGTAACAGCGCACTTGAAATAATGAGCCTGAGCAGCCTAATGGAAGGAAACAAGAAATCCTTTACGGACAATTTGCCTGGAGGCCACGGGGAGGTTGCAGCTCCTGATCCAGCCCTGCCAGCCCCCAGCCCTGCCCTGTGCAAATCTGCAGCAAGGAGAGGTCTCAGGGCAGCCTGAGCTCCTTTTTGGCAATGCTCACCCTGGCCGTGTGATCCTCCCAGGGTGAGGAAATGAGCACTGCCCTTTCCATGGGCTCACAGAATAGATGGGCCCAGCAGAGTGCCCTGGAATTCCTCTTCTCTGCTTCCCAGTGCTAGGAAGAGAAATCTCTGATTGTGAAAGAACAAAATGAACAAGAGGGGGAGATTTTGAGAGAGGAACCTGGAGGATCCACAGCCCTGAGCCAGTGTAGACACATGAGGCCCCTTCCATCGGATCTGAGCCCCTTCTTGCCCACCAGCCTCGGGAATCCCTTTCCTTCAGGTTCCCAAATTGGGATTTATTTTTCTTTTTTTCTGCTTGGCCACAGCCCTATGGATTTACAGTAACTGGATCATTTTGAGAAGGAAAACCAGGGGTTTCTGGAGCAGCAGGAGGAAGGACTGGCTGGTCCTGGGGGCTGTGGGGTGACTCTTCCAGGCAGCCCAGCCCTGCAGGTGCTGGGCAGGGGGGTCAGGGCTCCATCCTGCCTGATCCTGATGCTGACTGTGCAGCCTCCCTCCACAGGTAGCAGCTTTTCCCCTGCACTAACTCCTGGATTTTCCCTGCCTGCCTCTGCTGATGAGGATTTCAGCCCATCTGCTGCAGAGAGCACTCCCCCAGCCCTGGTCTCTCACTACCTGCCCTCTCCACTCCGAGGCATTTATGAGGTCAGTTTATCTGCAGGGCTCAGCTCCTGCTTTACATCACCACTCTTTTTTTTCCCTTTTCCCAGCTCTTTTTTTGCTGTCACCTCTGCGTTTCAGGCTCTGTGAGCACCCCAAGGCAGGTGAAGCCAGCAGAGCAGAGCACAGAGCAGGCCTGTGGGGCTGTGGCAGCTGGCAGGCTGCAGGACAGCCCTGCTGCCAGCGTGGTGCAGAGCTGGCACTGCCCTGCCCAGCCAGCCCTGCCTCGGTGTGAGCATCATTAACATCCCAGCAATTACCAGAGCTGGGCTGATTTGCATCGAGCTCAGAGCATAAAGTGTTCCAGGCCAGATGGTAAATTGTGTGTGTGTGTGTGTGTGATGCTCAAAATGACAGGAATATTCCATGTTTGGGTGGGGCTGGGGGTGGTGTGTGGGATCTCTGGGATGACCCTGCCTGCCTGGGCTTGGGAACAGTTCTGGATCAGCCTTTGGACCATCCTGTGGGTGTGGAGGAGGAGCAGCCCCCCAGGAGTGTTCAGCCAGCACGGATCAATCCCCTGGCCCAGTTGGATTTTATGTCTCTGAGTGAATTACTGCCCTTCTGTGTCCCACCACCTGCCCAGTGTGCAGAAGGAACCCCAGAAGGGCTGCCAGGACTTGGGATTCAGCTTCCCTGAGCCCCTGGCATGGAAGTCCTGGAGCTCCAGGCACCTCATCTGTGCCCTGGAAAAGCTCTGCCTCTTCCCAGTGCTTTGCCACGATGAAGTGCTCAGCTGGCAGAGGTTCTCACGTGCCTCTCTCCACCATGGACCTTCTCCAGCCCCTGCCCCAAAAGTGCTGCCTTGGAACCACCACAGACATCTGCAGTTCTGCCCTGAAATGCAAATGAAGCTGATGAAGAGATGGGCTCTGAGGCCACCCCTCAACATTTCTCCAGTTAAAAGTGAAGGTTCCCCACCTTTCCTCCCCAAAGGTGTGATCTTTGGGATGGAGAGTGGATCCATGCCCTGCCCTTCCCTACGACATTCCTGCTAAACCCATCTTCTCCTGGGATGGGAAGGGTGATGGCTCAGCATCATGTTGGGCTGTGCTGGAGCAGGAAATGCTCCTTAAAGTGTGCAGAATGCCAGAATTCCCACTGGCCTGGGAGCATCTGGGATCCTCCCCATCCATATCTGTCATTTTCCCAGGAAAAACTTCATCCCTTTGACAAGCCCTGGGCTCTGTTCAACCCAGCCCTACAGAGACACAGTCCTTACCACAGGCCATATTTTGGGGGTGCAGGGGATGCAGGGACCCCGTGGCTGGAACTGGGAGACCCCAGAGTGGCCAGGGATGTGTGGGATCTTCTGCAGTCCTGCCCTGGGAATCAGGGAACCCCCAGGGAACCCACACAGCACACCACAAGCACCCAAATTACAGCCAGGGATCCTCCTCTCCTTGCTGAACTCCCCAGGTCCCAGCCCCTGGCTCGGGAGGGAATCCAGGGACGCTGGTGGCAAACAGGGACACAAACAAACAGCCAGCCTGGATTATTCCTCATTGCTCTGATTGTCCCTTTGATGAAGGCAGACAAAGGCACCTCTCCTTTGTGCGCCGCCCGTGTTGGTTTTGCTTTGTTTTTTATTTGTTTCTCTCCTTATAAAACTCATGTGAATAGGCCAGATGTGGTTGCCGTGGCAACCCCCTCTCTCTCTCTCTCTCTCCCGAGCAGCAGATGCTGGGAAAAGGGTTTTTGCAGTTTAATCCTCCTGGAAATCTCCCCATCAGGGGTTGCTGGTAGAAGATGATACCAAGAGATGCTCAGCAACAGTGCTTGGCATATTTTAAGTCCCACGTGCTTCTTTTTGCATGAAGGAGCTGCCCTTTCACCCTCTGGAAATGGCACCAATCACAGGGAGAGCAGCAAATGGAGCCTAATTCCTCAGCTTGGATTGAAAGAGGCTTTCCCTGCACAGCTCCCAAGGCATTCCATGGGGATTTAAAGGAGTGCAGATCCTGCATCCCTGTGCTTGGTGAGTGGGGGCCCCCATCACACCTCCCCCATCCCAGCACTCATGGTACGGCTTGGGGTGTATAAAATGAGAGTCTTTCCTTGGAGAAAAAAAAGTGAAAAAACCCCTCTTTTGAGCTTGGCAAGAACAGCCTCCCATTCTACATCCATGGACTGGTCACCTGTGAGTGAGCTGGTCATGTCAGAGAGGGCATGAAGTGATGTTTGGGACCAAAAGGGACCTGCTCTGGGTGCTCAGTGACACACAGAGCCCTCATCCTGTGGGGAAAGCGGGGCCGTTCCATTTCTCATTCCATGCAGGATTCCTGCTTCCCCTCCCACCACCCTGCTGCCCCCTCTTCCCTCTCCCTCCATCCCTCTCCCTGGGCTGTGCTGGTGCAGTTCCATCCCTCCAGCTCCTTAAGAGGATGGATGGGGAAGGCAGGATTTCAGCCTGGCTTGTTTAACAAAGATATATCCACTGGAAATAAAAAGCTTAGGAGCGGCAGCCGGAATTTAACTGGTGCAGAATGAGCTGTTCAGCTGCTCTTAAAAAAAGAAAATCCTCTAGAACTTGACAGAAAGTAATAGCCATTGTATTTTTGCTTTTTCATGGAACAGATTTTGTGTAGGCATGGCAGGAAACTTTGCGCCGATGGATTTTAACTCCGTTTAATTAAAGCAGCTGAAACCGAGTCAATTCCCTGCTTTGCAGCTCAGAAATGCACAGAAAAGCCAAGTGCTCCTTCTTCAAGACAAACCACCCCAGTGATGCATCTTCTGAAGGGTTTTGCTTGTGTCAGGCAGTCTGAGCCTCCTTAACCCCGCATCTAACCCAGCGTGGAGATTCCTCCAGGAAAAATGTGTCGTGTTTTGTGTTTTATTGCATCAGGACACAAAGCCATCCCCAAAGGGTCAGGCAGGGATTTATCCCAGAGCCAAACCATTGGTGCCCCACAGGCTGGGGTGGGGGGGGGCTTTCTTAAAAATCAGCCAGGATGTGATTTTTGGGCTTGTCCTGTGCAGGACTTGGAGATCCTGGTGGGTCCCTTCCAGCTCAGGATATTTTGTGATTCTCTGTGAACACCACAGTTCAATGTCCCAGATAAATTCTGGGTTATGGAGCTGGTTTGGGGGTGCAGGGAAATCCCAGGCTTAAGGGACCCAGATAAATTCTGGGTTATGGAGCTGGTTTGGGGGTGCAGGGAAATTCCAGGGTTAAGGGACCCAGATAAATTCTGGGTTATGGAGCTGGTTTAGGGGTGCAGGGAAATCCCAGGGTTAAGAGACCCAGAATGATTCTGGGTTATGGAGCTGGTTTGGGGTTGAAGGGAAATCCCAGGGTTAAGGGACCCTTCTGGACAGGCCCAGCAGCTCTGGCAGGTGCAGGTTAAGATGCCTCTAAAATCTGTAGGGATGAAAATCCCCCAATCCCAGCAAGGAGCACATCCTGGCTGAGTGGAAAGAAATTCACACGTCAGTGGAGGAGACAGCTGAGACTGGGCTTCCAAAATGCTCCAAAATCCTCCATGCTGAGCCTTGCAACACCCAGAAACTCCTGCAGAGCCACATCTGCGTGTTCCCTTTGCAGGCTAAGACGTGGGAATGAATGAAGAGAAGCTGGGATTAACAACTCAAACCTCAGCTACAATGAGAACATTTCCAATTCAGGCAGAGCTCTGTCCCTGCCCTCCTCTGTTTGCTTTCCATCAGGACAAAGCTTCATCTTGTGATTAAAGGAAGGAGGTAGGGATCAGCACTCCTGGGCTCTGCTCTTATCTCTGCCCCTAATTTGCTGGTTTTTTCAGAGAGGTCACATCTGATTAAATGCTCAGAGCTGGTGCAGGCTCAAAATTCCCTCTGACATCAACAGGGCCAACAGGTTTCCAGCACCAGTTGGAAAACACAGCCTGTGAAGCATCCTCTGCTTCATTTTTCTGGGTGCACAACTCTGCTGCCCAGTGCTGGGGAGGAGTTTACTCACATTTATGGGAAGGAGCCTTCGGGGTTCCTCTGGTTTGCTGGGATGGTGGATAAAAGGGAATTCAGCAATTCAGAGTCATCTTGAAATGAGGGAGATGCTCCCCTCAGCCCACCAGGGCACTGCCAAGGCCCAAACCTCACCCACAGCTGCAGGAACAGCCCTGGTGTGCCACACTCTTGCTGTCCCCATGGCTCCTGGGCTTGCTGAACCTGCAGGAATTGGGGATTTGTGGGATTTAGTGACTTTGGGGCCATCGAGGTGGGCAGGGAAGGCACAGCCATGTCCCCATAACTGCGCTGGCCCTAAAAGGCTGGCAGGTGGCACTTCACCCATCCCACACTCCTTTGTGTCCCAAATTGCCGCCACAATGAGCAGGTAATTCCTTCACCAGGAGGTGATGGAGAGAGAGAAGGAGATGCAATTCCAGCCCCTCCAGCGCAGCCATTCCCTGTCCATTTGTGAGAAAACCCAGCAGGTTGCTCCAGGTGCTCCTGCCAGACCCCACTACTTTGGAAATCGGTGGATGGGAGCAGTTCCCGACCCTGTGGCTGCAGCCCCTGGGCTCTCCCTAAGTGAGATCCTTGGCAGATAAATTACAGCTGCTCTGAGCTCTGCCCTGCTCCTTCCTCTGGGCTTTTCTCCTGGCAGAGGTGCAGGCAGAGCATGAGAAATGGGCCCATCCCTCATTGTCAATCACCCCTCGTCCGAGGGCTGCAGGGACAGCAAATCCTCCTCCAGGAAAAGGCTGGGCTTCCACAGATGCTTTGCAGAACTGGCACACATTTCTGTTAAAACTCAGACTTTCAATCACCTGGTTTGAGCTCCTGCACAGTTTCTGGGGCACTGCCAGAGGTTGGGCACGGGGGCACCGTCTGTGCCTCCATTTGCAAGTGGTCATTAGGAGTTTTTAATTATAATGATGCTTTGTAACCCTTTGCAGGCATCTCTGAGCACCTGGGGCTGCCAGAGCTGAGTCCTGGCTCAGCATGGGATGGAGATGCAGGGGAGACTTGGAGCTTTTCCCATCAAAACAACCCGATTTTCGTTGGTTTGAACAAATCCCAGGGTTTGCATTCTCAGGGCTGTGCTCTGACCCACAGCTCGTAGCAATGACTGAAGGATGACACTCCCAGCAGCCTCGCAAAACGAGGTGCAAAACTTCCAGCCTAAAAAACCACTGCAAGAACTACTTATCCCATCAAACCAAGCTCCCTAATCCATGGTACTCCTACAAGATAAAAAAAAATAAAAAAGAAAATAGGAAAAACCCAGCTTTTTTTTAAGTGCAGGCTGAGGCATGCAGCAAGCTCCTACTTAGAATTATTTATCACCCAGGATCCCCATGCTGGGCCGTGATGCATAATTCATGTTTCTTTCGAGCCCAGCCCAGTCTGGCACCTCCCAGCTCTTTGGAAGAAGCAATTTGGGCATCTGGGTGTGCAGAGTGCTCGTCCCCTCGGTGTCCCCGAGGCTGTGACAGTCTGGCGAGGGCTGTGCTAAGTTTATCCCAGCCTGAGCCACCTCGGTGCCTGGTCCTCCCCACACATCCCCCTCTCCCCAGGCTTTTTTTTTTTTT
>VZTR01008886.1:19606-30696 GCA_013400775.1 Chaetops frenatus
AAAAGGTCATTTTTTTTTTCAAACCATGACACTGAACTCTGCATTTCCCACTCGAGGTGATGTCCTGAGGAGGAGCAGAGCAGGGAGATGGAGGGGGGTGGTCAAACTGCTCCAAACTCCGGCTCCAAGTTGGATCCTGGAGCCTCCATCTCCCTGCCAGGCGCCGTGGGCAGCCAGGTAAAGCCAGGATATCCTTCCCCAATCAATTCTCCTTCACTTAACTTTGTCTCCACAGGGTCGGGATCTCCTTCTGCCTGTTACAATAAATATATCCTGTGCTGGGTGCTTTCCAGAGGCATTTCCAGAGCTCAGGGGAAGGGTCTGCCCTACCCCTCTGCACATTGGATTTTCCCTCACCATCACTGGGTGGGTTTGCACAATTCCAGGGAATGCCTCTGGCTGGGAAAGGAGAGCTCAGGGCAGCTCCTTCCCAGAGAGCAAGACTACATTGATGATTTATTTCGCTCTCTCTCTGAGGTAATTATGTACCTAGACACTCTTAAAATGTGTATTTCTTTTCTCCAGCAGACCAGAACAGCCTCTTTGGTTCCAGTCTAGCAAATAAATATGTATTTACACACTTTATTAAGATGGGTATTACTTTCCCACAAGACTGGCATAACTCTCCTGCGCTGGTGTTTTATGGAAAACCTGTGTTTGCACATTATTTTGGAAGATTTATGACGAGTTAGATGGACTTCAGCAGCCTTGGCCATGGCTGCAGCTCGAGGAGCAGCGTGTGGAGACACGTGGGGGAGAGGCTGGAGATGGAACACGTGGATTCCTTGGGATGTGCATCCAGAGGAGGAAGAGGAGGAGGAGGAGGAGGAGATGTCCTTGCTGTGCTTTCAGCTCCTCTCAAAGTGCTAAAAAAAAAAAAAAAAAATCATCATTAAAATGTCAGGCCAGCTCCAAAGCTGAGGTGAAACTTAAGGGGGAGGCCACCAGATGTGTGACCAGCATGTCAGGTTTGGCATTTGAGTGTTCTGGCTCAGTGGGATCACCATCCTCATGCCCTCATCCTCCCACTCCATCCTCCAGGCTGCAGCTCCTGGCCAGGCTGCTCTGGCCCTCTCCATCCTCAATTCCTGGAGGGTTTCACCCCTGGATGTGCCACATTCAGCCCCCTCTCTCCCTGAGGGGCACCAGGTGCTGCTGGCTCCTGGCAAAAGTGGATCAGATTTTTAATTCCTGCTGTTTTCTCCTGGAGAGGAGACAGAGCAACCACCCCTGCCCCAAGCTGCAGCAGGCAGGATGGAGAGGAGGGAGCTTTCCTGTCCCCCAGGGCCCTGGGAGGGGGGAAAATCACATTTCCCTGCTGTTCCACATGCAGCAATACCGTGGCTGGATTAACCCCAGGAAGCAGCAGACTATCATACATTAATTCTTGTATAATTTCCTAAAGCTGCTTAACTGAGCACCTCCATGCATTTAACACACATTAGGAGGTAATAGCAATTAATCTGGAAAATCAGCAGCAGCTCAGGCCTGGGCAGGGTGGGGCTGTCGTGGGCTGGGGGGTGAAAATTCCAGCCCAGGGCTGTTGGAGCTGGGTCTGAACCCAGCCCTGTCCCTCCCTCCCCTCATCCCAGCTCAGCAGAACATTCCATGTGTGCCTGATATTAAGGAATGGCTGTTCCTGCTGGCTTTAAGGGAACTATCTAATCTCCTTTAAATTAAGCATATGATTGGGTTTTGGCTAGACTGGGTCCTTAGGCCTTAATCTCTTTATGCCCCACTTTCTCAATCTGCAAAATAGTAATTATCTCCTTCACGGGGCTAAATTAATTTCCCGTATTTCACTGATGCTCATTTTGGCAATGTGCAGGTTGCTGTTCTCCCAGAGATTGCAATTTGCATGCTGCTCAGCAAATTCTGGATTATTTATCCATACACACATCACATAGACAAATCCAAGCCTCAGGGGAAAAAAAAAACAAACCCCAAATGCCACGATGGTCCAGACAGGGTGTAAGCAATAACAGCAAGGATGACAAAAATGCAATTCAGGGATTCAAAGGATTTAGTGAATGAAGAATAGGCTGAGTTGCATTTAAAAAAAGAAAAGGCAAGAAACTCAGCTGATTTAAGAAGTAGTGAAAAGGATAATGAATATCAAACAGAATGGAAGAGCTTAATTAAGAATTAACCTTTTTTTCCAAGTACAGCTTGGGGGAAGCTGGTGGTGGTCAGTGCAGAGGGCAAGGAAAGAAACTGAGACATGGTTTTTAATCCCTTCATGAATATCAGGGGGAAAAGGAAATTTATGGGAAAAAACCTGTCATGGCCAAGTCTCTGCTTTGCAGGACCTGCAGGGGTGTGGGCTTGGGGAGAAGCTGATGCTGCAGAGGGGAAACCTGAAACGGCGAAAAGGAGAGGAAATACCTAAAAATACCCCAGGGCTTCCCCTTTTCATTTCAGAATAACCCAGGGCTCTGCTCCCTGGGGCTGGGAGCAGGAGCAGGGTAGGACCAGGAGGAGAATTTGCTGCCACTTGTGCATTCCTTGTTTGTGCCAGGCTGCAAACAAGCAGAGATTCCATTAGGGATGAGGCAGTGGTGCAGAAATGTTGGGCAGATTAAATCTTGTTTGCCTGTGTCTCTTTATCACGTCTCAGGAGCTGATAAGGTTTGAAAGGCTCTGAGCAGCAGCCCCGGGGATCAGTAATGTTCATTAAGATAAAATCAAAGTCCCTCTGTTTTCCAGGAGGGCTGGTTCCATAGAAGGGTAAATAAAGCCCCAAAACCTTACAGGGTAAATTCTCCTGGGAAGCCACGGGGCTTTGACATCACAGTTTTCATTTTCTCCTGTGGAGAAAAAGGGAAAGAAGGCAACAAGTGATGGAGCAGCAGCCGCCTGGCTTAGCCCAATTCCAATGCAGCAGCTCTGCTCAGCCCCTTGGGGAACGAAGGAATGAAAGGAAAGGAGGGAAAAGGAAAACGCCAGGTAATTGAAAGGAGTCATCCAATTTGGGAAGAACTATTCTCCTAATGATTTATGCCTTCGTTAATGACTGATTGAACAAATGGTTGGGTTTTTTCTCTTTCTCACCGTGAGTTGAGGCAGTGCTTGGGGGGTTATTGGGTGTCACATCCTTCCTGCTCCCTCTCCTCCTGCCCTTGGATCCATAGGAACAAGGTGTTTGTATTTGCAAACTTCCTTGGCTTCACAAAAATGGGACCAGGAGCTCCAAGGAATGAATGGAGTCAGGAGACAGGGCAGGGAGGGCACAGACACTGCAAAGTGACCTCCCCGTGCCCTGTGCCAGCCCTGGAAGGGCTCCAGGCCATGCTGGACAGGGCTTGGAACAACCTGGGATAGAGGAGAACCTCCCTGCCTGGGGCAGGGCGTGGAACAAGAAGAGCTTTAAGCTTCCAACCCGAAGAATTCTCTGATTCTGTGCTAATTCTTTGCTGCGTGCCTTTTGCTCCCTGATGTTAGAATCAAACCCCACAAATGCAGGCTGGGGAAGGGGTCACATCCACAGGAAAATCTCCCGATTGCAGGAGGCTCCTGGCTTAGCAAAGCCCCTTAAAATTCACCATCCATCCTCAGCACTGCCCGTGCCTGCGGGCTCGGCAGCACCCGGGTGTCCTTCAATCCCTTCAATTAAACACCCTCCCAAAGTTCACACGCTGCTAATTGGGCTCAGAACTGCTCCTAATTGAGGTGGTTCTGCTGGCAGAGAGGTGACCCCGCTCCAGAGTGCACCAAAAAAAATCACCTTGGGCCACGAAAGCTGAGGCTGCAGAAGAGAGGGCAGGAGCAGAATTGGGAAACAAAGCAGTCCCTGCATCCTGAGAAGCATTTTCAAAGCCTAAATTCAGCTTGGAGGGTGCTGTGGTCGGGTTTGGGAGGCTGCAGCAGATCCCTGCTGATGGGGTTTTGGATCACCTGCAGGGATGAAGGTCACTCTGAGCTCTGCTCCCCTCAGCTCAGCACGGGCTGTGATTGCTGAGCCCTGGGGAGCCCCACTGCTGCTGGATGGCAGCTCCATGCAGGTGATGTGCAAACATATTTAAGGTGTGTTTTTTTTTTTTTTNTTTTTTTTTTTTTTTTGTCTATTTTCAGGAGCAGTATCAATTTGCAAAGATGAGCTCAATTAACATAACTCATTACTTTCCCACGTGGAGCTGATGTCACAGCAACACCTCCTTTGGAGGGACGATCCCAGGGAATTGCTGGGCCCATGTGTTTATGTGTGGCTGCTGGGGTGATATAACAGCAAAGAGGTTTTCTTGCCTCCTGTAAAAAGGGAAAATTCCCTTTCGCTGAGCAGAGAAGGAGCTTGTGTGGGAGCAGAATAAAAATGTCTTTGGCAAACTTTTTTTTTTTTTTTTTTTTTTTCCATAGACACAGGCTGGGGAACATCACTGCAGTCTGCACCCTCATGGCAAACACCACCTGCTTTTTTAGGGGAAGAAATACAGAATTTTTTCCTACTGCTGAAGAAAAGTTGAAGCCATTTTGAAGGTTTCTAACCCAAACTTTTATTCTTTCTGGTTAAGCTTTTCTTTATTTGGAAATAAAAAAGAGACTCTGGGTTCATTTTATTGGTAACACAGAATGGGTAAGGTTGGAAGGGCAGCGGGGTCACCTGGTCCAACCTCCCTGCTCCAGCACCAATAATTACAATTAACAGATGAAAGAAGACAGAGATGAGGACTGGTTTGGGATCAGGAGCAGAGCTGCCTCCTCTGAGCCTTCCTGGACATCCCAGGGATCCCAGGGGATCTCTGTGTCCTGTCTGGTGTCCCCATAGATTTTGGGGGTGTGGGATGCCACTGTCACCCTGGAAGGATGGAGGGGGACACAGTGAACATCTCACTGTCCTTTGAGCTTCACCTCTCATTTCATTACTGCTCCAAAAATATTTCTATGGACATTTTTTGGCTTTTTTTTTTGTCCTCCAGTAAACAAATGGAAAGGAAAACCACCGTGTGACTGCCTGTGCCAGGAGGGCACAGCCCCACTGTGCCCAGGGGCTTTGCCCTCTCCCTGATTATCTTTTATTTGCTGAATTTTGGCCCCTCAGGTGGGGCCACAGCATGTGAGGAGGTGCTCTCCCAGCTCTTGCTTGGAGAAAAGGGCTTTTTTTGGCCAAATTTCAATGGCAGCAGGAGCAGGTCACCCTGCCAGAAGGATGCTGGGCACCAGCATATTTAGCCTGAGCACCTGAGGAGAGCAGGAAGGGGAAGGGATTGGTTTTTTGGGATTCTCTGCCTGCCAAATTGAGGTGGGAGAGCTGTAAAGGGCTCGGGCACCTGCCTGGGCACTGCTCCCACTGCAGGCCTGGGATTGAGCTCTGATTAATGCAGGGAGCAGGGACAGAGCTCCTGTGGCTCCCTGCCAGCTCTTCAGCCGTGCTGGCTCCCAAAAAAAGCCCTTCAGAAATGTCCTCCTGCCCCTGAGCTGAGGCAGAGCAGGGGGCACAGTTTGCTCGTGCTGAGGGGCAGTGCCCACCCTGCCCCAGCCCTGCTGCCAACGCCACGGGCTGGCCCAGAGATGGGAATATTTTCAATTAAAACCATTCCCCCTCCCTCTGCTCCTGCTCTCAGCACAGCCTTGGAAATGTTTCTGCACTTAACACTGCCTGTAATTATGGGCTGGCTGCCTGGGGAAGCAGCCCTTGCTGGACTCCTGATTTTCCAGGCAGCACTTCCCAAGCAGGAAAGGAGGAGAGGCAGGAATTATCCAGGCCTGGTGGGAGCCATACATCATCTCAGGATTTCTTTTTTTTTGTACCCTCCATCAGGCTGGAGCAGGGATGTGTGGGATGCTGCAGAGACTGACTGGTTTGTGGTCAGAATCTGAATTTATTGCGAACTACACATACTGTAGTTCATTATATACTATTCTAGGAGGGTTAATAATTCTTTACCACAGTGATTGGGTTAATCATCACATCAGCAAACTGATGCATTTTACAACATTTCTCGCTTGCAGAAGTTGATGTGATTTTCCTTTCTGGTAAAGCCTTGACTCAATCTTCATCTACCTTGATTTAATCCTCACAGTTCCGCTTGCTCCTGCCAAGGCATCCTGCCTACCAAATCTCTTATGCCAATAAGGTCCAGAGTGCTCTCTGTCCTTTGTACCCCAACACTGGGCACCACAAGGTGTCCCCTGAGGGGCCCTGTTCGGTGGCACTGCCACCCTCCAGCTTTTGCTGTGCTTTGCTGCCAGCACGGGCGAGAAGAAACGCCAGCGATTTGTGTCTTTGGGGATGAAACTTTCAGGTTCTGATGCATGAGCCAAATTAAAAGATTATTTTTCCTCCCCATAAACAAATCCCCTCCTCCCCTTGCTGCCAGCACAGACATCTGCTCCTCTGCAAAGAGCTCGTGCCACCGAGAGCTCCCCCCCTGCCGTGTGTCCCACTGTCCCCTCGCCTGCTCTCATTTGCACCTTTTGGATTTTCTTTGCATCCTGCTCGTCAGATTCCCAGCTCAGCTGAGCTCAGCAGTGCCAGGGGGGGGTTTATTTTCTGAAATGCTGTTACCCTCTCGCTGTTATTTGTCTTAGATACCTAAAACCCCACGTGCTGCAGGTGTTGCTTTTGTCATCGGAGGGAATCCTGCAGGAGTTCTGTCAGACCCAGGAGCGGGGTGCTGGCAGAATTCAGGGCTCTGCAGAGGTGGTGAGCAGCTCTGTGGGGTTTTAGATTAATGCCTGAAGCTTTTCTATCAGGGAAAGAGCAGGAATGGGAGGAGATCTGGGTTTGATGGGCAAGCCAGCACCCAGGGCCTCGAGGGGCGGCTTGGAAAGGAGCAAACCCACGGATTGCTGTGGGATTTCCATCCTCACAAAGTGATCCCTGACCATCTGAACTGGTTTGTTCTGGTGTTTGGAGTCCCCATCCCAGCACCCCCTCACCCAGCCCAACAGCAGCTCTGGGAGCCCCAGGTCTGGTCCAGTTCTGGCAGCTTTTAGGGCTTTTTTAAGCACTCTTTTACCCTCTGGACACACTCTGGAAGTGAAAAAGGGACTTTATTGTGCCCACCTGGTTCCCTGTGGGGCTGCTGTCCCTGTTTTGGTGGCCCTGTGCCAGTGTCCCTGTCCTGGCTGGGCCCCCACTCAGGACTGGGCTGAATTTTGGGGCCCCCAGGGCCTGTCTGATGGGGACCAAGAGCATTTCCCTCCAGCTTCCTGCTCCTCCCTGGCCACACCAAGGAGCAGAACCCTGGCTTTGCTGTAATCTTCAGATTTCTGTCAAAGGAGATGGTTCTGACTGGTGGAAAACACAGCTTTATTTCAGTCCAAGTTTTCCAGCTCCACCTCAAGCCCTCAAAAAAACCCCATAATTATTCATTCTCCCTTCCTGGGGTCTCTTTCCTCTTCCCAGACAACCACGAGAAACCCTCAGAGCTGAGTGAGAACCCACCACTTTTTGGGGGAGCACTGGGTTGGTTCAGAGTGGGATTTCCCAAGGAGAACCTTGTGCCCTCCTGCTGCTCTCCTTCCCTCCCCGGGCAGATGGAAGGCAGCAGCTTTTTAATTATTAAAATTAGTGCATCCTTGAAATCACGTAGCCTGCTTTTGGCTCTGCAAATCACTGCTTTCGTGAGAGAAGAGCAGTAATAAAATTAACTGACAGAGAGGAATAAACAAGTGGCACAGATGTAAATATTATATAATCTGCATTTCCTAAAATATCCCTGGCTTGGCATCAGGAGTGGGATTCAGCAGAGAACCAAAGCAAGGATGCTGATGGAAAACAAACAATAATAGCAGGCAAATAGTAATTAATCATTCTGGGGATGGGGGTTAATGTTTGCATGCAAACCTCCTGCCAAACACTCCAGGTGTTTCATGTCCCCCTGGACCTCCCTCAGTGCTGCTCAGGTGATGGTGGGACAAGTGGGGAAACTGAGGCAGCTGGGAAGCCACCAGTGCAGGGCTTTTGGTGAAGGTGTTCTGGAGCACGTCCAGGTTTGTATCCCAGGCTGGAGCAGATTTTTAGGTGGTGCAAAGTGACCTGGGTCATTTGAAGCCAGCAGAGGTGGAGCCCAACTCTTTTTGCTCCTGGGGAATCCCTTTTTCCACAAAGCTGCTGGAAAATATCCCACTCTGCTTTCCCTTTTTGCACTGCCCTGTAGGAATCTGAGGAATCCCTCGGGAATTTCATGTTTTAATGGCCAAATTAGTGCCAGGTCAGCTGCCCTATCTGTGTCAGGTGGTAACTGCAGAGCACCAGCCCAGCCTGCCTGGGGCTGCTCCAGCCCTGGCACTGCTGTGCCCATTTATCAGCACATTTATTGTGTTTATCAGCACATTTATTGCATTTATCAGTATATTTATTGCATTTATCAGTATATTTATTGCGTTTATCAGCACATTTATCCAGCAGTTGCTGCTCCCTGGGATCACTCCTGGCCTGGGGAAGGGGCAGTGCTGGATGTTGGCATCCTGAGCATCCCACCCAAAACACCTCCAGGAGCAGCACTCCGGGCACCACCAGCCACCAGGCTGAGCAAAAAGGAGTTCCTGCAGCTGCTGGGCTTTGGCAAAACACGGGGGACACTAAAAGTGACCCACAGAGCTGTCACTGCAGGCTCACAGCTCCTCAGGCACCCAGCTCTCCTCGGCTTTGCTGCCGAGCCCGGAGATCCCCGGCAGCGCTGGCTGCGAGGTGACAATTGCCCTGTCATGTCCCGGGTTTGAAGTCACACTGGAGGGACACGTCCGTCCCCTCTGGTGAGCCACAGGCTCCTGCTGTCACCTGCAGGGAGGGGGGAGTAACCCAGGCTGGGGGACACAGCACAGCACAGACAAATGTAAATATTGCTTTGAGTTTCTGCCTCCCGAAGCCCCCGGAAAAACATTGAATTCCTTTCAGTTTGGAATCATTCCCAGCCTGGTGTTCCCTGCCAGAGAAGCTGGGCCAGGTGCTGGTGGGGAGATGCTGCTGCTTTCCCCACCTCCTCCCACTCCTCTCCCTGCTGGAAATGCTGGAATTACACCTGGCTGTGATGCTCTCCCCATTGGAAAAACTGGGATATTATACCTGGCTGTGTGTGATGTTCTCTCCCATGGAAAAATTGGGATTACACCTGGCTGTGATGCTCTCCCCATTGGAAAAACTGGGATATTACACCTGGCTGTGTGTGATGTTCTCTCCCATGGTAAAACTGGGATTACACCTGGCTGTGATGTTCTCCCCTCATGGAAAAGCTGGAATGACACCTGGCTGTGATGCTCTCCCTGTTGGGAAAGCTGGGATTACACCTGGCTGTGATGCTCTCCCATGGAAATGCTGGAATGACCCCTGGCTGTGATGCTCTCCCTGTTGGGAAAGCTGGGATTACACCTGGCTGTGATGCTCTCCCCCCTGGAAAAGCTGGAATTACACCTGGCTGTGTGATGTTCTCTCCCATGGAAAAACCGGGATTACACCTGGCTGTGATGCTCTCCCCATCGGAAAAACTGGGATTACACCTGGCTGTGGTGCTCTCCCCTNGTTCTCTCCCATGGAAAAACCGGGATTACACCTGGCTGTGATGCTCTCCCCATCGGAAAAACTGGGATTACACCTGGCTGTGGTGCTCTCCCCTCATGGAAATGCTGGAATGACACCTGGCTGTGATGCTCTCCCATGGAAAAGCTGGAATGACACCTGGCTGTGATGCTCTCCCTGTTGGGAAAGCTGGGATTACACCTGGATGTGATGCTCTTCCCTCATGGAAATGCTGGAATGACACCTGGCTGTGATCCTCTCCCCGTTGGAAACACTGGGATATTACAGCTGGCTGTGTGTGATGCTCTCTCCCATGGAAATGCTGGAATGACACCTGGCTGTGATGCCCAGCAGCTGATTCCCCGCTCCCCTGCCCTCAGGCAGAGCTGGCCACGCTGCCTGCGGGTGGAACAGGGATCGATATCCCGGGAGAGCAGCCCAGGCTCTCCTGCGTGACAGGGATTCACAACACCTCGGATCAAAAGCCCTCCTTTAACCCGGGAGACAGCGGTCGATGGGAAATTAACTCTGCTCTGGACCCGATGGCCCCGGCAGGAAGGGGCTGCCTGGGGGGATGAACTCATCCCTGCAAGAGGGGGCCGCTCCCAGCTGCCTCCAGCCCGTTTGATATTTGGATTTTTGTGCTTTTCCATCAGCTCCTGCTCGGGGAGAACAGTTGGGTGCAGCCACCTCCGCGCTGCAGTTGATGCTCCGTCAGCACCGCGGGTGTGGGGCAGGGGAGGGAGGTGGAAAAAAGGCGATGTGGCGCTGGGGTGTGGCTCCAGCGCCTTCCCAGAGCTCCTTTAGCCTCGCTCCCATCATTTACAGGGTGAATTCTTGGATGCCGGGGCTCCTCGTGCTGCCCAGGGCCAGCTCACACAGGTGACACTGCTGGCTGTGGGACACGGGGAATGACCCTCACAGGGGCACAGCTCCCAAAGCCCACCCCGTACTCCCTGAGTATCCCTCCCATCCCACGGGCAGTATCCCAGCCTAGAAGTGAAGCCAGGCACGTGTGGGAAAGGCTTTAAATGTGATCCCAGCCCCGTGCGAGGCACAATCTCTGCACATAAAACAGGTGAAGGCCCCAAGGCACGGCCTTCATCACACCCAGCTCGGAGCATCAGAGCCAGGGCAAATCAAAAGAATAAAGCACACGATTAAAGACAGCAGAAAATCCTTTGCAAAATTGTTCCAATTGCCTTTGAAGCTGCTGCCAGAGATGCTATTTCCTTCGGTGTTATTACTGTTTTGATAGGGGGGGGGGGGGACAGAAANGGGGGGGAATAAAAATCTGTATTCTCCCCAAAGCAGGTCGCTGCTGTACTTTTTGTAAATGCCTGCCATCTCATCAGCACCACATTAAACCAACATTTCGGATTCAAACCAGCGATGCTCGTGGATAAATGGAGCAGTAATGGCAGGAATTAGCAAGCAGGGCACAGGATTGAGGCAGCAATGATTTACGAGGCCCAGGCAGGAACAATCAAAGGCATCAGATCACTTCTTTGCTGCCCTGCGTGCACCTATTTGCATTTTATCCCCTGACAGCTGGATTTTACAGGGAACTTCTCGCCCGACTGGAGAAGAGATGCTGCTCTTTTTTTTTTTTTTTTTTTTTTTTTTTTTTTTT
>VZTR01008886.1:30717-43367 GCA_013400775.1 Chaetops frenatus
TTTTTTTTGGTTCTTAGCTAAAGAAAATTGTCAGGAAATGGGTGAGGAGACTGGAATTTCTCCCTGCAGCTGGCGGGGTGTTGTGCCTGGTTTTTTTTTTTTCTCAGGAAAAGCAGTGCCTGTGATGGGTTTGGGGCAGCTCTTCTCAAGTGGGAAAGGGCTGGAGATGCCCCGGGGCTGTCGAGGTGATGCAGTGGGGAGGGGCTGCTGGAAAAGGAATCCCACAACAGCCCAGGGGATTCCTCTGATTATCCTGGGCTTGGTCCTGGGGCAGCACATGGAGCTGGGAAGGGAGAACTGCAGGGAGAAAGCCAGGAATGTGCTGGACTTAAACTCCCCTACCAGGCTGCTGGCGCTGGGGTGTAAATCAGGTGTAAATCAGGTGTAAATCATCAGTGTCTGCGGGGTTTTTATAGCGGGGAGCTGCTGTGTGTAAATCCTTCTCAATGGACTTGAGGGAAGATACTAAACAGGGCCGTGTGACCCCAATGGCCCCGTGATGGTGACGGTGGCTTGGAGGACAAAATGATTTTCCTGCCACCCACTGCAGAAACGGGGCTGGCTCTGGGATGGGGATAAGGAGATGCTCAGGGAGGGGAAGGATGGGAATATTGGGGGGTAAAAGCAGAGCCCCAGGGGCTGGAGGCTGCTCCCTGCCATGGGTGATGAGGCCTCTGCAGCTCCTCACCCTCATTGATGGGGAAAAAGAAAACCCCACCTTGCCCTGGTTAAAGAGAAATCCTGATTTAGGGTAGAAAGACGGGGATTTCTCAGCTTTCCTTTCAGATCTGAGCGTTTTGGAGTTCCATGGCCTGGTTTTGCCCAGCCCTTGCCTGACCTGTGCCTTCCTTTTCAGCCAATAACTGGTTTTTAAGTGTGCCCCGACTGAACTCAGCTCGTCACAAACCTCTCTGTTCATCAATAAGGGGGAAAATCCATAGTGAGCACTTAAAGCAGCCTCTGCCCTGGCTGCTCAATGGCCTTTGTGAGAAAAAGAAAATATAATAACATGGAAACTAGCAAAGCTTTCCCTTGCCAGACTCCACAGGAGCTCCACTGCTGCTGGGGGGACCCTCTGAGGTAAATCTGATTTTGCTGAGTGCTGGTGGAGCTGATTTTGTCTCTGCCCTTGAAATCTGCCTCCTCCCTTGTCTGCTTGACTCTTTCCATATCCAAACTCTGCCTCTGCCCCTTGCCAGGCTCAGAAACGGCCCTGGGAGGACTCTCCATCCCTGTCCTGTATTCAACACGACTTTTCTCCTTCCCCAGGAGGGACAATTGGGGCATTTGGAAGAGCTGGCACGTCCAGGAGCAGGATGTTTGTCACCTTGAGGGACGCAGGAGGGACTGGCTTTGTTTTACACCCCCTCCACTGCCTCAAATTTCCTTTTGATGCAGGGGCAGGAGCCAATATTTGTTCTGCAGGCTCCCTCATGCTCCTGCATGCATTTCAGGCAGCTCTTCCCTCCCCTGCAAACACGAGGGATGGCACTGCTGGCCCCGTCCTTTCCCTCTTCTACCTCCATTCTACAGATGGAAATTTAAACAAACAGGCAGAATTTTGGCACTTGATTCTTCAGCTGCTCCAGGGGCTGAAACAAAGCCACACCGATCACTTCTGCTGCAGCCAGGAGATGCAGAAAACAAAGGGGAGTAACCAAATGAACCAGGTGGGAATTTCTGTGCTTGTCCCTGTCCCTTTTCCTGGTGCTGGTGAGCAGGGATGGAGCTGAGAGGGGCTCTTTGCTCTGCCAGGGTGCCCCTCTCTCTGAACAAATCCTCCCATTTACACCAGCACTGCCTTTCCCCCCAAAAGTGGGAGGACTTCAACATTTAAAATGTGGAGAGAATTAAAAATATCCATTTTCCCCCCCCCACACAAAGTGAGGAAATCTGTTTCTTTCACCTGACACATTCATCACTGGGATCCATCCTTATTTGCAGGCACAGGGAAATTCATCTGATTTGTGTTCTGCAGGAGATGGGAACAGCAGCACACACAGGGAAGCTGCTGGAAAGTTCTCTCCTGCTCTCACACCCAGGAGCAGGAGCCAGGAGGGACCTTGAACATAACTTGAGGTGGGTGATGGAGGAATTTCCTGGCACTAATGAGGATGGAGGGGCTGGAATTGCAGCCTTTGTGTCCAATAAAGGGCAATTTATTTGTTCCGGCTCCCAGGTGAGGGAGTGGCTGTGCCAGGAGCTCTCTGTGGCTCCCCCAGCACCAACATCAGTCCCCCACCTCAATTTGGGTGAAATAAAACCAGACTTTGGCTCCAGGAGGCTTTTCCCAGAAAACAGAAGGAAATAAAGAGCGGGCGGCTCCGTCAGAGCAGCCAACGTTTCATCAATTCTTGCTTAACTCGGCAAACCTTCCTCGGATAGAAAGTTTGCAATTATTACCTGGATCAAGACAGCTTAATTAAGCAATTAGGATGTGAAGCTAAGAGCCCTTGCAGAGCCAGCTGCAGCGCTTTCATTTCGGGGCTGCTCGTGCGTGCAGGAGAGCGACGGTTTGGGAAAAAGCAACTTTTTTTCCCTTTCCTTTCTCTTCAAGCACCACCACCATCAAATTAATGAGGTGGGGCACATCCACAGGCACTGGTGGGAATTTTGCCTGGATCAGGATGCAGTAAATCACTGACTAAAGCTCCGTCACCAGCCTTGCTCCAGCTGGAGCCGATGGCTCCTTGGAGAGCCTGTGGGAGGCAGGACGGCTCCTGAAAGTCCCTCCTGTGGCTTCCACACAAGTAAACAAAGCAGGGAGCTGGCTCCAGGGAGAGATGTGCTGGACAAGCTCCAAAATCCCTGGAATCAGAGCTGCGGCTTTCCAGTGATTCTCAGCCAGCTGCGAACAGGGGCAGCCAGGGCGGGGATGGGGTCAGGAGGCACAGGACACACTCCTGGACATTGCAGGCTCTGCCCATCTGGTTGGGGACATTTTGGCAGCTGAAACACCCCCTTTTCACAGGGAATGCTGGTGGGGAGGGAATGGCAAGGAAAAACCTCCCACCACCTCCCTGGGGAGCGTGGACACTCAATGAATCCACGGCCAGCACCTCCACGGGGCACTGCTCCTCTCCCACAGCTCTGGGAAAAACCTGCATTTCAAAGGGGAAAACAAACAAACAAACCCCAAGCTGCCAGGTTTGTGAGCTCCTTACCCTCCCTGTCTGGTGACCTGGAAACACCAGAGCTCCCCTGGTGCCCCTGGTGCTGCCATCCTCCCCTGCCCACGGATGGATCTGACAGCTCCTGGTGCTCGGCAGCCGAGCCCGGGGCTCAGCTCAGGGAGTGGAACAGGGAAAGGGCAGAGCTGAGTGATTTTGCACTTGGGTCATAAAATCTTTATGGGAAGCGAGGTGAACCCCTGGAGGCTTGGAATTGTGCAGTTCTGGTTCCCTGGGCTGTTGGGGCTGGGAGTGAAATTCCCATTCTGCAGCCCCAGAGAATTGCTTTATGCAATACCCAGAGCCTGGCACCAGCCAGACCCCAGCAGGGGCACTGGGAGGGGGCAGCAGGGCCTTGCTGGGGGCACCTGGGAGCAAAAATGAAGGAAATGATGGCTTTGGAGCCCACAATAAAAATTACTGTGCAAACTCTGAGAATCTGGGCATTTCTCCACTATTTTCACGTAACGGCACGGACCCTCCAATACACCCAGGAAATGTGGATGCTCCAGGTTGGACTCTGACAAATCCTGGTGGTGTTTTGGTTGCCTGGATGGGTTTTGAGGTTGCCTTTTTAGGGTCTGATCCAATGGCAATGGGGATCCTGCTAAAGACAATTGCAGGCAAAACAGATGAGGAGAAGGATGGGAAAGGAAGTGGCTTTTCATCCCAGAGTGCTGATTTAAAACCTGCTCCCTTTGGGGCTGTCCCTTTAAGGAAGCCTAAAATCATAATTAAAGACTGCAGGCACAAACCACGGCTTTTCCTTAATATCTCTGGGTAATTAAAATCTGTCAGTGGGGGAGGATTAGCACAAGTTTTACACAGGATTTCAATTTAAACTTCTTCTGATCCCTCCAAGTTCCTGCCTATCATTTTTTTTTTTCCCAGCAAATTTTAATCTGACAAACTTTAATAGAGCTGCAAATGAGGCCCAGGGAGGTGCAGCTCACGTGAGGATTTGGGAACCTGATGGAATAACCTGGGCTGGGTGGGCTGAGGATCCAGCCAGAAACACAGGGAGGTGGGAAAACTGATCCTGACTGGAATTAAAGCAGTGAAGATGAAGCTGAATTAGCTGAGGTTTCAAGCCAGAGGTGTCCAGAGAAGGCTCCATCACTTGCCCATCTTCAAATCATGCCCAGTGCCTGCTCCAGTCTTGGAATGAAGGAAAACACCTGGACCATCAGAAATGGATTTGGACAGGAGGAAGGTTTTAAGCAGGAAAAAAAAAAAAAACCAACAACCCCTTTATAAAGAGGTTTTAAGTAGAAAAGTCAGGATTTGAGCTCCACCTCACCTGGGAAAATCCCCAGACCTCATGTAGGGAAATTCAGAATAAAACACCCAGGTGCCCATTGGAGACACAACAGCACAAACATTTATTTATCCCTGAACATTCCAGCTGGAAATAAAACATTGGCTGTGTAATTTGTCCTGCTGAAAACACAGCAATGTTGGGGGTTGGTTTTTGTTGTTTTTTTTCCATTCCCTGCTCCCTCCTCTTTCCACCCAGCCACGAAAGTGGGTGGAAGTCAAAATTGCTGAGCCAAAATGAGATGGATGTACAGAAGGAGAGGAAGGCAACGCCTGGGATTCCAATTTACTGCAGAGCCCGTGGGTGGGGGCTGTGATTGCCCACAAGGAAATTGCCAGGGATGCAGATATTTTGCAGAGCTCCTTATTTACCTCCTCATTTACTTTGCAAGTAAATAAGGGATTCAATAAGAGTTGGCAATTTTCTCACCCACAGCCTCTGAGCAGCTCTCTATTTTTGATGATGAGTAGTAATTTCCAACGTTTCGCCTCAGAAAAAGCCCCGGCGTGCACACAGACCCTCCCAACCTTCCACACTTTACATTTTCCTAATGGAAAGGGTTTATTTTAGTAAGAAATTATCCTTAATTTATGGAAAAAAACCCCTCCATTTGATTACTTGGGGAAAAAAAAAAAAAATAAAAATCCCTGCTCAGCCAGTGATGGGTGGTTTTGTGTTGGTGAAATGCCCCAGGTCTTTTTGGGGTCTTTTTGATACAAAATATAAAATTCAGATGATATCAGTTGTGGATGCTACATGAAGAATTAGAACAGAGAAAATTCTCAACTTGCAGCCATGAAGCAAAGTTGTCTGTGAGATACAAAATATTCTCACACATTGAATCAGAACAATTCATGTTTTCAGGCCAGCTTAACATCAACAGAGAGCAAGAATGTTAAACAATGAGATAACTAATTGCACCTGTGTGTGATCATTTATTACTGGTTTAGAGTAATTGTTTATGCTTTTTTAGCCCATGGCCTTGGGGAGTCAGAGTGGTAACCAATGGAAATTTATTTTCTATGATGTACCCTATGTATTGAGTTTGGGTTCTCAATAAAGGGTTTTTGTTTGTTTGTTTTTTGTTTTTTTGTTGTTGTTGTTTTTGTTTTTGTTTTTGTTTTTGTTTTTTAGCCTTCCTACACAAAGAACTGAAGTCCATCGTGTGGTTTTGTGATCCAGCAGTGACAATCAGGGGGTTGGGAAGCAGTGGAATATCCACCCCGTTGGCATCTCCCCTCCTGACTGGGAATATCAGCCAGGAAGGCAGATGCCAATGGGATGGAAATCAGGAATTTCCTGCCAAGGGGGCCCAGGGTGAGGATCTGGAGTGAGGGAAGGTGGGGAGATGGGGCAGAAGGGAACCCAGCCCTGGGGTTTGTCTCCTGGAGAGGGTTGGGGAAGTGTGGGTGGCACTTCCACGGCATCAAAGGCGTTTGGAAAATCTGATTTGCAGCAGGTTTGGAAGCAGGACAGCTCCACAGCCTGTCAGCAATGGATGGGGATGGTGCTGGGCACCCCACTCCTGACAGGAACAGTTATCCCCATAATCAGCAGCACATTTTGGAGACACCTCCAGGGAAGGCATGGAAATTCCAGTGGCTCCACGGGAGAGAGGTGGGAGGGAAGGGCTGGGAACTGGGACTGGTGTTCCCAGCAAAACCTGGCTTTAAACAGCCCCCCTTGCTAAACCCAGCCTCAGCAGCAAAACGAAATGCCTGGATTTGGAATCCCAGAGGATTCCAGAGCCCATCCATGGCCATGGAGAGTCACAGAACCCCAGACTGGTTTGGGCTGGGAGGGACATTAAAGGCAGGGACACCTCCCACTACCCCAGGCTGCTCCAAGCCCCGTCCAACCTGGCCTGGAACATTCCAGGGATGAGTTTTCCAGGAGTTTCCTGCACTCTATCAAACCCCAGGTGTTGCTTTCAGCAATATTTGGGGGCCCCTTCTCATCTGGCCCAGAGAGAAAATGACTCCCCTTCAATCCAGGGGTGTTGGCAGAGGAGAAATGAAGGTTGGAGCCAGCCTGGGCCTTTGCTCATGGAAAACTCATGGAAAACTCCTGGGAAAAGGCCTCTCATCCCCTGAATTAGCTCCCTGCAGCTTCAAAAAAAAGGCCCTGAATAATGTAGACAGGAAAATGAGCACAGGACAATCTGGCTGTCACCCAGCTTATCCAAATATTGCTATTTTTGGGCTTTGTTTGAGTTTCTCTGTGCCTCAGAGGCACATCCCAAGATCCCAGTGCTTTTGATCTGGGACACTCTGAATAATTCCCTTTAAACAATAATAAAAGAGGATTTTTTTTTCCCACGCTGCCACCATAGCAACCACTGATGTCATAAATGTGGGGACGTGACTTCATAGCAGCACCTGAGCTCAGGGGGAACCTCTGCCCCACAGCAAATACCCTGCAGGAGAGTGGGGAATAGGGAAAACTGGGAAAACAGCAGAGCAACTGCTTTCCAGAAATTCCTTTTTCCCTCTGCTGAGGGTGAACATCCCTTTCCAAGGCGTCCCATGGGTTTTTAGGAGCAGAAAGGATTTGGGGAAGTGGTTTGGCAGGTTCTGACCCATTCCCAGCTCTCCCTTGGGGAGCTGCAGAGCTGCACAAGAGATTGTAAATTATTCCAAAGGGATAAAGGATTTTTATTTTTTTTTTTTATTTTTTTTTAATTTTTTTTTTTTTTAAGATTTTCTTGGCAGCTCTGGGTGGGAATCCAGGGGTTGGAGCCCAACCCCTGCTCCCCAGGAGAGAGGAAAAGCTGTCCTGTTATATCAGGAGCCCGAGAGAGCAAATGAGAAGTCATTTTGGGAGGAATGAAAGCCATCTGAGGGAATCCAAGCCACCACTGATGGCTGCAGCAGGAAAAAAAAGCTCTGTGGGAAGAGCTCCCTGCACATCCTGGGGATTGCTCTGGGAGAGGCTCTTAGGAGGCATCCTGGACCAAAATAAAAATGTTCTGAGGCATTTCCAATTCAGCCTGGAGGCGATCTCTGTCTGCAGCCCGTGGTTCACTTCACCATCTGGCAGGAGGAGCTGAAATCCATTTCCATCAGAGGCTTTGCCAGGAGGAGGAATAAAGGCAAGGTGGGAGCTGGTTTTTCCTGCAGGCTCCTGCTGCCTGGGCATGCAGGAGGTTTTGCTGGAGCCCGTGGTGTCATTGCCTAAATCTGCAGCAAAAAGCAAAAACCCAGAGGGGTCTTTGTCTCCCCACAGCCTGGGGAATTGGCCAAAGGCTTGGAAAATCCAGTTATTCCCAGCCTGGCTGCTCAAAGAGTCCTTTCTTCTGATGTGTAATTCTAACAAAAAAATTACTCATTCGGGTTGACTCTCATCAATAATGGGAATTTAAGGGTAAGGAGCAAATGCCAACATCCCAGTACAGACCCAACCCCTGGGAAAGGCAGAAACCAGGGCCACACTGGATATCCAGGGTGATTTTTAGTCCCCAGAAGGGCAGATCAGACGAGCCCCTCTCTCTGAAGCTGCTCCATGGCCACGCACGCACTTCCCACAACATTCTGCAGAACAGAGAGGGCTGTGTCTGCTGGGAGCCTGATTTTCCTGCTCCTGCTGGTGCCTGCCAATAACAAATAGATCCATTTATAAAATATCTGTCATTGTCACCGGGCAAGTTCCTGCAGGGCCACTGAGATGTGGGCCTCAGGCCAAGTTTTATTGCTCCCTTCATCATCTCCCCCCTCCCCACGCCAGGGTTGCCTGCACCGAATTTTCAAAACCTATTTATTCACATCAGCCTGGGGTTCCAGGGAACAGCTCTCCAATAGTTTGCAAATATCATACTTGGAACAAAACTCTCTGCAGGAAAAAAAATATGAAGGGATGTGTGTTAGAGGCTTCAGCAGGGGCCTGCTGTGAGCTGGAAGGGGATTTTGCTGCTCTGGGGCAGGCAGGGGAACCAGTGGAGATGCTGTACATGAGCTCTGGATACTCTGCAGGTACTAACTGGGACTGCAGAGGAGTGAGAGGTCAAAAAATGTCAAAAAAACCCCCTGCACAGGGCCAAAAATGCCTCTGAAAGAGCCAAGAGGCTGCCCTGCAGTGAAAAGCACCAAAGAACAAGGCTGTGGTTTGTCCTAAAGCCACAACTTGCCCAGGCTGGGACAGGGATGGCTCCTGATGGAGATGCCCTGGGGAGAAAGAAGGGAGAGGGACTGAGCATCCTCTTCCTCCTTCCCCTGCCCCAACCAGATTTACGGGATAGAGAACTCCAGGGCACCTGAACAGCCCAAATTCCCCCAGTTTCTCACCCCTCCCTGCTGCACCCAGGAGGGGCTGGGCCCTCTCCAGCTCCTCTCCCTCAAATCTGCTGAAGTTTCCCTTCTCAGCAGCAATTCCCACCCCCTGCCCCAGCCTTCCTCCTCATTCCCTGGCAAGAACAGCATTTCAGCCACCAAAGTGGGACAAACGACGATTTCATATTTCCTTGTTGTCCTTGGGATTAAATATCCTTAAATATCCTTAAATAATAACACCAAAAAGGGCTCAGAGCAATGGAGGGGAATCCTCCAGAGGTCCCATTAATTCAGGACAGCCAAGAGACACAGGACTCCAGGGTGGGTCAGGCTCTGCCCACAGCAAGGTGCAGCATTTATTTGTCCCAAAACAACGGGGTTTTTTTCTGAGCTGGTTTCATGTAGAAGCTTCAAATCAGGAGGATGTTAATCTGCTTTTCCGGTCCCTGCTTTTAATCAAAGGCTGTTGTAATTAATGTGCAGGTTAATAACTCTGGAAATGCAGGGCAGGTTTAATGGGAAGAGCCTGCACAGATGGAATTCCAACCGGAAAAATGCACTTTTGGGGTGGTTTGGGGCTTTCTGAGGAGCCACCAGGTTGCTGCTCCAGGGAAGGAGCTGCGCTCCCCTCTCACTGCAGTGGAGCAGTGAAATTCTTCCTGTGCAAAATTCCACCTCATTTGGTGAGTGAGGAACACCAGGAAAAGGCAGGAGGGGGGAAAAGGGAGCCTGGGTGGGTGTTTTACCCCTCCACAGCCCCTTTGGGAGCTGCCACCGTGGAAAAGATGGAAAATCACACCTGGAACAGGCTGGGAAGCAAGGCTGGCATCCCACCATGAGAGTGCCAGCAGGGGATGGAGAGAGCCACAGTCCTGCCCTGCCATTAAATATTCCTTAGGGGGAAAAAAATTAAATAAATAAAGTCTGGATGGAGAGAAATGCAGAAACTTGTTGAATCAAGCCCCAGATTTAATGTCCAGCTGCTGTGGAGTTTAGAGGCATAAAAGATTATTGAGCTCGGAGGTCCTTTGCCACAGGGAGCAACAATTTCTGCTGCAAGGGGGCCATCAAGAATTGGGATTGTGTTTTATGGGGCTGATATACGGCCCCATAAAGGAGAGACAAGGTGTCTTTCTCCCCTCTTTGAGTAGTCAGTGAATCGAGCTACAAAGCCACAATAAACTCAGCTGGAGCACTCAGGATTCCAAAGCAGCAATGCCAAAGTCTCCATATTATTACTATTAATTATTCCTATTATGACATTAATTTCCAAGCCATCAATCTCCGCACTGTTTGGGTACTGTGACTTAAATTTAGCTCAAAATTAGCATACATTATCTAAATTAATGTAACATACCATATGTGGCAAAAACTAACGCAACATAATGTGGAATAAATTACAATAATTTAACATTGACTCTCAGGACTTGATGAGACTGTAAATCTTACTTTAAGAACCGAGATTAAAGCAGGAAACATTAAAAAGTAAATTCATTTTACGCAGGAACAGCCTTTGCAAAGGCCATGTTTTGCAACACAGTTCATTTAGGGGAAGGTTTCATCCAATTTGCCACTTAATGGCCTTGCTTTGCAATGACAACGTTCCCTTTCACCCAGAGCACCTGCAGCACTTCCCCAGGAATTATTCATTTGCTGTGTGCCTTGCAAAGCCAAGGAGCATCAGCATCCCTGGGTTTTACAGGGAATGGGAATGAGATAAAGGAGAGTGCTCAGCCCAGGCTGGGGCTCAGCCTCAGAATTCCTGACTCCCGTTTCTCTGCTTGGATCATCCATAAAATCCCAGCTGCTGCTGGTGCCAGTGCTGGAATCTCCTCCCTCAGGCTCTGCTGGGGCTCCAGGTCCAATTCCTGCCTGGATGGAGGGACAGGCAGAGCCCCCTGGGAGGGAGGTGCTGCTGATTCCCATTCCAAGCAGGATGCTGAAGCCTCTTCCCACCCCGTGTTTTGTTGGAGGAGGCCAGCGTTAACAGAGAGATGTTTGCACTGCAAATCATCACACAGAGCTCCTGCTGCATCCCCCCTTCCCTGCTCGCTGCTGCTCTTCCCATCCCCATCCACTGGATCCCAGGGATCCCCACAGGGAAACTCTTCCCCCATTCCCTCATCCCTCAGGAGGACATGAACAGCCCAGGGAAACTCTTCCCTCATTCCTGTGACCATCAGAGCAGCACAGGAAAACTCTTCCCCTATTTCCTTGGCCCACAGAGGGACACGAGGAACACAGGGAAACTCTTCCCTCATTCCCTTGCCCCTCAAAGCAGCCCAGGGAAACTCTTCCCTCATTTCCTTGTCCCTTAGAAGGACATGAAGAGCATGAGGAAACTCTTCCCCCATTCCTGTGACCCTCAGAGCAGCATAAAGAAACTCTTCCCCCATTCTATTATCCCTCAGAGGGACATGAACAGCACAGGGAAACTCTTCCCCTATTCCCTTGTCCCTCAGAAGGATATGAGGAACACAGGGAAACTCTTCCCCCATTCCCTTGTCCCTTAGAACAGCCAGGGAAACTCTTCTCCCATTCTATTATCCCTCAGAGGGACACAAAGAACATTGGGAAATTCTTCTCCCATTCCCTCATCCCTCAAAGCAGCCCAGGGAAACTCTTCCCCCATTCCTGTGGCCCTCAGAGCAGCACAAGGAAACTCTTCCCCCATTCCCTCATCCCTCAGAAGAACATGAGGAACACAGGGAAACTCTTCCCCCATTCCCTCATCCCTCAGAGGGACACAAAGAACACAGGGAAACTCTTCCCCCATTCCCTTATCCCTCAGAGCAGCACAAAGAAACTCATCCTCCATTCCCTTGTCCCTTAGAACAGCCCAGGGAAACTCTTCCCCCATTCCCTCATCCCTCAGAGGGACACAAAGAACACAGGGAAACTCTTCCCCCACTCCCTCATCCCTCAGAGCAGCCCAGGGAGCTTTGCTGCAATTCCTGCACTCCAGGAGGAATCCCACACCTCCCTCTCCGTGGGAAGCTCTCTCCCCTCCTCTCTTCCAGGGGAGGGAGGGAGGGAGAGGAGGGACAGTGAAGACGCTGCCCTTGGAAAATGCAGGAGCAGGTGTGTGGGGCAGAGGAAATCCATCGCTCAGGATGATGGATGCTCCTTTCCCCGCCGCCGTGCCGGAATTAAAACCGGGATCTGTCCTGCAGCTCTCGCTGAGGACTCTCATTTACATGACAAGAACACAGATTCCCACTCCCGGCATTGCTGCTGGATTGCAGAGCTGCTCTGGCCTGTGGAGAGTTGTCCCCTTTTGGATCCCCACCATCAGGAACCCCACAAAAACACCCCGAATCCCCCCTGGTGTGTGATGGAGCACCAGCAGTGCTCCGCCCAAGGGGACTGGGCTGAGTTTGGGGGAGGCCCAGGGGGTGTCTGAGGGGATTTGCTCCTCAGGGCTGGCTCTGAGGTCCTAAGAAACGCCTGTGGGGAGGATGAGAGGCCTCGTGTTTCCTCCATGGATCGTCCTGAGCCAGAATTCCTGAGCCCCAAACACACCCCAGAGCCGCCAGCAGCCCCATTCCTGCAGGGTGGGGACAGATCCTCACCCAAAAAAAAACCTTTGAGCCCAAACCAAGGGGCGAAACAGTTGGGAAAGTTGGCTTCAAGTGCACTGGGACAGGAGAAAACAGATGAGGAAGGTGAAATTCCTGGCCATGAGCTGCCTGCCCTGCATCCCTGCATCCCTGCATCCCTGCATCCCTGCATCCCTCCCTCCCGTGTGCTGCAGCTCAGTGGGGTCCTCTGAGGGGCTCCCGTTGCAGGAATAAATCCCAACAAATCAGCATCCATGACATGGAACACCATTCCCGTGGAAATTGCCATTTTCCTGCACAAAACAAACAAACAAACAAACATAAACAAAACAAAACA
>VZTR01008886.1:50886-61826 GCA_013400775.1 Chaetops frenatus
AAAAAAAAAAAAAAAAAAAAAAAAAAAATTCTGGCAGAAGGATTGGCCTCGGCTCCTGTGGGGGGGGAGGGAAATCCCAACCCTCCCACATCAGCACCAGCCACACCCCAGCACCTTCTGGGCATTGATTTCTTTTCTGGATTCCTTCATTCCATCTTGTGGAGGAAAATCCTGGAATCACAGGCTGGCTTGGTTTGGAAGGGAGCCTAAAACTCATCCAGCCCCACCCCCTGCCAAGGGCAGGGACATCTTCCAGCATCCCAGGGTGCTCCAAGCCCTGTCCAGCCTGGCCTGGGATGGGATGGGCCTGCAAATTCCCTTCAAGAAATCCTCTAAACCCCAAAAGGAATCCTACAGGAGCTCCTTTTCCTTTGAAGCCAGTGCAGCTCCAAGGTTCCTGTGCTGGAATCTCCGTTGCAGGACCAGGCTCTAATTAAGCCCTGCAGGAAGAGAGGCTGTTATCTCGCTGGTCAATTAATCCATTTCCCAATTAGGCAGCCCACTGATGAGTGTGGAGGGAGTTGGGCAGCCCAGGGAAGTGGAGGATGAGCTCAGGGCTCCACCTGCTCTGTTCGACCCTCGGGGCAGCAGCTCTGTGAGGATGTTGGTTTATCTGGGGAAGGGAATATTTCGCAATCCCAAAACAAGCAGAGCTGAAGGGGAAGGGGTGTTTTGCCTCTCCCCCTGTTCCAAGAAGCCTGGGTGGAAAATGAAACCAATTAAATAGATAGGTGTAATTAATTTGTAGCTGTAAAATTATCAGAGGAAACAGAGCAGGGGTGAAATTTGCTCTCTACAGAAAACACTGGCACAGGGTGCCCAGAGAAGCTGTGGCTGCCCCTGGATCCCTGGCAGTGCCCAAGGCCAGGCTGGATGGGGTTTGGAGCAGCCTGGGACAGTGGAAAATGTCCCTGCCCCTGCCAGGGGGTGGCACTGGATGAGCTCTGAGGTCCCTTCCAACACAAATCCTGCTGTGATTCTAAGAAAATCAAAATTTTGTCACTAAAAGTAACAACAGAGCCCAACTTCCAACCAGTCCTACCACAAATACTTCCCCTCACAGCACAGCAACACCATCCCAACATCCAGAAACTTCCTTCCTTTCCTCTGGAATATCTCTGGAGCCCAGAGAACACGAAACTCCTTCCAAAAGAGAAGGAATTTGGGAGTAGAACCCAGATTCTTTCCAGCCTCCCCACAACCCCAGCCCTGTTCCATAAGAGCTGCTCTTTATGTGCCACCAGCTGCTTCTCTGCTGCCTTTTTACTGTCCTTGAAAGTGAAAGCTTCAAAGCTTTGGGTTGAAATTTATTATTGATAATAAAATAAATAAGCAATCATTGCAAAAAGCCCTAAAACACTTTCATGCTTAATTTAAATGCACCGATAGAACATTTGGAATAATCTCATGAATAGATGCAGGGACCAAGATCACGTAAAACAACAGCAGCAAATTACCCAGTTGCCAATGCAACTTCCTGATCATAAAAGGCAGCTCAGGACAATTTACCATTGTTTAACCAAATTTATTTATCTCCACATAATCGCAGCACAGCCCTGGGGGAAGCAGTTGGGGGGGGAAATAATTGGGAGTTAATTTATTTTGTATTTGTTGGCTCGAAATTGGGAGAGAAAATAAAAAAAGGTGGAATATTTTGCAGGAGGAGAAAAAAAAAACAAACAACAACCAAACAAAAAAAACAACCCAAAAAAAAATCATTCCAGAATAATTAAATCTCTTTGGAGGGAGGCAGTTTGCAGCTTCCAGGTGCCCACCCAGCTGAGGAGCAGATATTCCCAATCCCCCCAATGGAAAAATCCATTCTTTTCTTCAATAAGTCCATGGCTGCTGCTGAAAATCACCAGTTTTTATGGGAAGGCTATTTTCCTGTGAAAATGCCAACTCGATCAGGAAATAACAGAGCAAGTCCTGCTAGTGAGGAGTTTGAAAAGGTTAAAGAAAGTCTAAAAGCTGTTTTGGGAAGCACAGGGAAAAGAAAACGTGTCATTCCAGAGGCAAAGCCGGAGCCCCTGAAATTTTCTCCCCTGCCAGGCTTGTTCTGCAGGAGATGCTTCACCTGCGGCAGGAAAAATAAACATTTGGGGAGAAAAATGGAAAAAGCTCCTCATTTATCAGGGGTTTGATGCATTCCCGCAGCTGCCTGGAAGGGAGGCAGAGGAAAAGCCCAGGAACGGTGAGGTTTGGAGCTCTGGAATCCTTCATGATCCCAAAATTTGGCAGGATGGGAGATCCCAAAGGGTCAGCAGGGCAAAGTCTCACCTGGGAGCTCCCAAATCCTGCAGGCTGCCCGCACACGCCGTGGTGCTGAAATGACTTTCTCAGGGGGAGAGTCCAAGATCACTTCAGGACTATTTTTTCTAGACCCAGACTAACTTTAAGCCGAGAAAGGCTCTGCGGGAGTCCCGGCAGAGCAGAAGGCAAAAGCTTTAATTTGGCAAGGTGCAAATAAGGTGACAAAACCGGGGGAAGACGAAAACACGACCTGGAAATTTGGGAACAGAATTTCTCCTGAGCTCCTTCCCGTCTGTCCTTGCACCCGAGCTGGAGGGGAAGCTGCCAAGAAAGACCAGGGCAGGACAATCTCTGCTCCCTCCTGGGACACCTGGGCTCCCCCCCAAACCCCAGTCCCTCCAGGATTTGACTCCCAAATCTCCACGTGCACAACCAAGCAGGGCCCTGGGAGAAGCATTTTGCTCCCCACGTCGAAAGGAATCACCTTAAAACCCTACATTGCTTTTAAACCGCACTCGAAACACGAAAATATTTTGCTAGAGCCTCTCCCCTATTGGTCAGGCAGAGGTTTAAACCAGAGGGAAGATTCCTTGGCTGATTCCCCGTGTCCCTGCTGACCTTCCCTCTATCCCCCATCCCAGCAAAGCCCAGCTGAGCAGGAATCCTCTCCAACCTCTTCTCCTCGCTGGAGCATCGCTCCTGCCACTCAGCCCTGCCCTTTAGGAGCTCCCGGCTGTCAATGCTCGTTGTTTTTTCCTCTTTTTATCACCCGTTTAACACCTTTACACATCGGGGCCGCCCATTCACGGTCTCCTTCTCCCAGGAGGATGCAGTGGCTCGGGCCAGCGCAAGCAAACACAACCTGAGATCTCTCCGTGCTGCCCTTTCCAGCCCGGCCCGAAAGCTGGAGCCCAGCAGGATCGAGGAGCCCGATTCTCCCACGGATTCTCCCCCTCACAGGTGAAAAATGGAAATTTTCTCGCGTTTCGTTCGCGTTACACCCAACTTCAGCTCGGTCTTGGGCAAGAACGGGAAGGAGCATCTCGTCGCCGGGCTGAAAGGGCAATTCAGGGCTTAATTTGCAGATGGTTTCTCACGTTGTTTGGGACTAATTATTCCACTAGATGGACCCGGGAGCATTCCCAGTGTCCTGTGGCCTCCCGGGAAAGGTCTGAGCAAGGAGACATCAGTTCCTTAATAGTCCTTGAAGACAGGGTTGCAGCATCCCAAAATGGAAAAATCTCATTTACAGCTTCTTCCTTTGTCCCACATCAACACCAAATCCACAGGGAAACAGTTTCCTTTGCTTTAATTAAGAGTGTGCAACAACAATCAGTTTAAATAAAGTTACAGCGAGACAGCAGAGCTCTGCTCCACCTCCACAGCCAGCGCTGGGCGTTTCCACCTCCTAATTATTGACTGTGATAGTCCCTAAAAACGGGCAGGGGAGGGGGAAAAGGGATTTATTTCCCAGCAAACTGTGCCATCTGTCAGCCTGGCCACTTTTCCTGGAGGATGGGTGTCCATCAGGCCGGTCCAGCAGCCCCTCCTGCTCCTGCTCCTGCTCCTGCTCCTGCCCAGCCGGTGTTTGTGCTTCCCCTGTTCCACATGGCCTGGCTCTTCTATATTTTATCAGCCTCTGCAACCACCGGAAAAAAAAAAAAAATCCCCAAAGCAGCTTCGTTTCTGCCTCTCCTAAATCTACTGGAATGGAAAGTTTACCCAGAGTGATTTTCATCCGAGACGACTCAAGGCAGAGTCCTCAACTGAACTCACCTCACTCTGCAGCAGCGGAGCCACCCCGAGCTCCCTCTACCTTCAAACGGGGGTGGGATAAAAGGATTCTGCTCTCAGAGGGCTCAGCTGAGCTCAGCTCATCCTTCAGACCGCCTGGCCACAGCCATGGAGCTGCTGGAGCTCTGCCAAATATCCCAAATATCCCGCAGATCCTTGTGGCATCCCACAGCCCAGCAGGGACAGGAGGGCTCCAGGGTTGCTTGGCAGCCTCACTCCAAAGGGCTTTGCAGTGTCCTGGAGAACCCCTGGAAAAATCAGCAGCCTTGGAGAAAGCAAATCACTGCAGCTGCTGCCTGATCCTCTGTCCTGAGCAGGAGGTAAAATGTTTCTAATTAACCAGACTGAAATTAAAAGCAACTTTAATGCCCAGGCTGGGTTTGGCTCTGCTGTCGCTTGTGGGCTCTGGCTGCACTCCTGGCACTGCAGACAGGGAATCCCAGCATCACTCAGGCTGGAAAAGGACTCGGGGCCATTGAGTCCAACCACTAAACCATGACCCCAAAGGGCCACATGCACGTGTTTTTTGAACCCTTCCAAGGATGGGGATTCCAGCACTTCCCTGTTCCAAACCTGAGTGAACTGAATGCTCAACAGTTGTTGCTTCAGAGGAGATGCTCGAGCAAACACAGGAATTACACAGCACCGCTGAACTCGCCTTCATTCATCTCAAAATCATTCCCAGCCTGGTTTTTCCTGGTTTTTCCATGAGTTCTGACCCTTGCTGGTGCTGTCCCTCCTCTGAGCACAGCAGTGACTAAGGCACACCCCAACTGCAATGTCCCCACTGAGGAGGTGACATTCCCCAAGTGATGCCTTTGATTTTAACTTTTTCAGACCAAAACCTAGAACTGTGTGAAGAACTCGTGACCTGTCATCCATTTTGGGGGGTCCATCTTGGGGTCCAGGGTGTGAGCAGCCTCTGGCTCCCCAGGGTGGGCCTTGAAGGCCTCCAAATAAATCTCCATCTTTATTCCCTTCCTCCTGTCTGGTCTCTGTTTCTAGGGAGCCACTTCAGGCATCACTGTCCCTTGTCACAGCACAACCAGTGACCCAAAAAAAGCAAAGGCAGAAGGATGGAGGAACCTCAGGGATGTCCAGTTTATTCCCTGGAGCAGCCTCCAAAGGCAGGCTCTGGAGGGGGAATGCTGAGGATCCCTCCAGACAGGACTCCAAGGAAACTGGGGGAAGGATGTACTGACCAAGAATTCCTCTGTCCACTTCACAAACCGAGCACACTGCCCCAAATTCAGCCCCAGGCACAGCTGCAGCTTCCTGGTCAAACCCTCACCACGAGGAAGGTGCTGCTCACCCTGGGGGTGGAATTCACACCTTTGGGCACACGGAGGCCAATTAGCTCTTCCCTCATTTCTCAATTCATTTTCTCGCCCCGTTTCTCCTGCTAATCACCCCTGGGCCTTCCAGTTCAATTAGCACCCTCTCCAGGTGGGATGAGGAGCAAGCAGGGATTTAACCCTTCCCAAGGCAGGAGAGATGGAATGAGGGGGCAGGCAGGGCAGTGTCCTCTCCCCAGTGTCCTGCTCTCCTTGCTCATGGCATTGCTGCCTCTATTGCAGGGCAGCTTCGCTTCCAGCTGCCAATTCCCTGCTCCAGGAAACACCGGTTTTCCTGCAGATTTTACCCCTCTGCTCAGCTGACAGGAGCAGTGGCCTGCTTTGCTCTGTCAGGTTTGTGTGGTGGCAAGCAGAGGATTTGATCCAGGAGCTGGGGAATTGCTGCACCATCCAGACATTCCTGAGGTGACTGGGAAAGAAAGGAATTTTTTTTTTTTGTTTGTTTTGTTTTGTTTTGGGTTTTTTTTTTTTTTTTTTTTTTGGTTTTTTTTGTTTTGTTGTGTGTGTGTGGGTTTTTTGGGGTTTTTTTGTTTGTTTGGTTTTGTTTTGTTTGGTTTGGTTTTGGTTTTTTTTTTTTGGTTTGGTTTGTTTTTTTTTCTTCCTGCATATTTTGATCCTAGCAGTTTAAGGTTCTGCATAGTGGCTGCTGATAAATGGGAATTCAGTCACCCTCCACAACTCAATCTCCTGCAACAATTGTCTCCATATCTTAGGAAACAGGAAAAAGACTTTCTGAGAAAAATACAGTAATTCCTAGGGATGCTTGGATTCCTATGGACCGACCCCCTAGGGATCCTGGGGTTCCTAAGGCACCACAAATCCCCTCATCTTCAGATGTAATTGATAGAAATGTACCTATACAGCACCTTTGCCTCTTCAGCTGGATGTTCAACTGACCAGAGCCACAAACAGAACACAAAGCAGCAGAATTCCCTGGTTCCTCCTGCCAGCTCCTGGATATTGCTGTTTATTTGTGTGTTCGCAGTGTCTTCCCATGCTGAATTTCCCACCCAGGTGCCTCCCAAGGGCACGAATTGGGATTCCCTGCTTGGCAGAGCAACCTGAGCCCCTGGGCAGGCTCAGCAGCCTCCATTGGCATTCCAGAGCTGCTCCACTCATCAGATTTTCCCTGGAATAATTATCCAGAATCTAGAACTGCTCAACGAGTGGGTGACATGGCCCAAGGAAAAAAAAAAAAATTAAAATAAAAAAATCCCCAGCAGTGTGGCTGATTTCTGCAAGTTGCATTCTAATCCTCCATCAGACTTTCCAATGATGATCCCAGCCCCGGCTGGGTTTGCACTCCTGGAATATATTAATGCCAGCTGCTCTGCCCCATTGCAGGCATTAAAAGCCCTGCTGGATTTGAGCTGTAATCCTTGGGAAGTGTAATCCAAGCAGGACTGGTACATGTGTGCAGAACTGGCCAAAAGGCCAGATTAAAGCAGCAGCATCTGCCTGGGAGCAGCCTTTGGAATTCCTGTGCTGCTCAGTGCAGGGAAATGAATCCAGGCACTGGTTTAATTTTCATTTCTAAGGCAAATCCTCCTTTCTCATCTTCTCCCTGAGTTTTGGGGAGGGATTACAGGGAATGTTTTGGGCTCACACAGTTACTCACTGAGACCCCTGGGTGTGTGCAGCAACAGGGCACGAGAGAAGGACAGGGTCTCACCACAATCGAGAGAACAGCAGAGGGCCCGAAAAGAGGGCCTGTTTATTATGGACACACAATTTATAGGGTTTGCAAAGTGGGAGAGGATTGGGAGATGAAATCCCACCTCTCACCCAGACTGGTGAAGTGCCCAGTCAGTCAGATTCCCTTCTCCAGGAAGGAATGCAAACAAAACTGGTGTTTTTAGTACAGTGCATGAGAAAATCTGAGTGGAGAATATCAACTTTTCAGAAAGCTTTCAAAAACCAGGGCGACAGTTTTGGGCCTGCTGCCCCCTCCCCAGCACACAGGAACTCACTCACACCCCTGGGCCTGCTCTGCAGGGTGACACTGAGGGTCCCACATGGCCCGTGGGGGCTCGAGGGGTGACACTGAGGGTCCCACAGAGCCCATGGGGGCTCAAGGGGTGACACTGAGGGTCCCAAAGAACCCATGGGGGCTCGAGGGGTGACACTGAGGGTCCCACAGAACCCATGGGGACTCGAGTCCCCCCTCCCCAGCCCTGCTCTCCTGGAGGGGGGGGTGTGGGTGCAGTGAAACCCAGCAAAAACCAGGGACTGTCTTGCTTGGCACTTCCACCTTCCTGCCAGGTTTTGGGCTGGCAGCAGGGGCGCCGTGTGGAGCCTGAGGAGGCTGCAGGACTGGGTGGAACAGCTTCCAATTATCACCAGCCTCAGCCCCTGGCAATGAAAACAGCAGCATCCTGCAGGGGCTGCCAGCAAGGACAGCTTCCCAAAGCTGTGGTTCCTCTCTCCTGCCTGCATCCAAACCACCCTGGCTGCAGAGAGACGAGGGATGAGACAGGACAAGCTGCTGGAAGCAGAAGGAGCAGGGTGAGTTTGCAGCAGCTGGGGCTCCTGCTGGATTTGCTGGATCTGGGCAGTGCCTGGGCCTTTAGGAGCAGGTGCCAGCCCCTGATGGAGCCATTCCCACACAGGATGGGGAGCTCACCTCGGCCAGTGGCAGCAGTTGTGTCCCTGCCCCGGGCTTTGCTCCTCCCAGCTCGGAGGGGCTGAGCTGGAGCCCTGGAGCGAGGCTGCTCTGCCGGCCCCGACCCCATCCCCTGTCACCCAGCAGTGGGACAAGGACCCATTTGCACATCCTCAGCACACAACCTCTCCTTGCCGTTCCCCCGTGCTCCTCCCAGCACCCTCATCTGCAATTTTGCCGTGTTCCTGCTCTGCCTCCCCGGCCCATAAATCACATCACCACGAGAGGCAAGCTGGGCTGACAGAAGCCATCAGCAATAACTCAGACAAGAGAAGAGAGGCCGTGGCAGCACCAACAGGAGAGAGGGCTGCAATAATAGCAGCGATTTTATTTATCTTGCCATCTCAAAGTTCTCACTGTCTGAGTCTCAGTGCTCTGTGCCAGGGGACAGGAGGGACAGCTGAAGGTAATAAGAGCTGACCTGAGCTGTTGTGGAGAGCTTAAACAAAAGACAACCAGGAAAGAACCCAAAATATTCTCACTAATGCACTTCTGCTGCTGCTGCTGCTGCCTTGTTTTGCTGAAATCTTCCAGGTTATCTTCAGGTATCTTCAGATACTGATCCAACAGCTCCGCTGGATCTGCCCCTTTTTTTTTGGGATTAACAGCTGGGATGGGGCTGTTGGGCTCCCTGTTACACCTGGTGTTGTTTGCACTGCTCACAAGGGTGTGAAATGCCACTGCCACCATCAGCAGTGCCGGGCACTGCTTTTGCCAGGGGGAAACGCCCACCCAAAAATTGCCATGGGACAACCTCCAGATTTTCCTCAGGCTCCCAAAACTTCCTGGAAGGATGGCCCATGTGTTGACCTGGACTTGCTCATCCCACTCATTGCCCTTGGCCAGGCTGTGCTGCTGTTTGGCACACGCCAAAGTGGGACAGGACCTTCTAAATATAGAGCTTTCCTAATGGCTGCGAGGGGGGAAAAATATCCCGGATCCATTTATCTTTGCAAGGGAGCACCGTGGGGATTTCATAATTAAACTGTGCTCATCCAGTTGCTATGGAGCTTTTCCCAGTGCCTGTATCCATCAGCCAGAGGAAAATGGGTCAGTGTAGCTCTGTGCAGTCACCAGGGCCCAAATCTGGTTCCTCCCTTGCAGAAGGGGCTCTGAGCTGCTGCTGGTGGAGGTGGAGGTGGCCTTGGTTGGCACCAGCAGCCGGGGGATGCTGAGCCAGAACCTCCCAAGGGGCATTTTGTAGCTCCCACCTTCCCACCTGATCCATGGCCAAGCCCTTGGAAGTCTCCACCAGGTCACAGCAATGGCCTTGCAAGGACGCGTTGGAAAATCCGGCTTAATTTTGCATTCCCTCAGCAGAGCCAGCCTCAACTTAAAAAAAAAAAAAAAAAGAAATATAATTAAAACACCAGCCTTGCTGGAGAGCCCAGAGCAGGCTGGTTGCTGGTTTCTGCCTTTCCTTTTCTAGCCATCAAACTCCAATTTTAGCCAGGGATGTTCTTCCTGCAGGTTGCCTATCCCCACTTACCCTCATTTTCCACGAAAAGCAGCCAGAGCCCTCCCCCCACCCCAGGCACTCTTTGGGACACACCTGGCACGACAAATAAAATACACCCAAACCACCTCCTTCAAACTCCTTTGGGAGGTACATTCTGTGCATTTCTTGGTCCCCTTTCACGAGGTTTGTGTAAAAAGGTCAGAGCAGCTGCATCCTCTGTGGATCCCAAAGAGGAAAAGACAGCAGAGCAGCTGTCCTCAAGGTGGGCTTGACCTTAGCAGAGGGAGGAAATGTAGGGAAAATATAAAAAACCCCCATTGCTGGTGCAATTAGGCAGCTGCCTCAGAGCCTGGGACAGTGACAATCCCTGCACAGCCAGGGTGGGACGTGGGCTGGAGCAGCATCACCCCCAAAAAAGCAGCAGCAGGCACTGGGAAGCAGCAGGGGAGGGGTGTGTGCATAGATGATGGGTTTAATTATAATCTCCCAGCCCACCCTTTGGAGCAGCCAGAAGGAGAGGTGATTATTGTTGTTGTTGCTCCTCAGTCGCAAGAACTTTCAGATCTTCTGGCTTTCAACCAGTCAAACTCCTGGAGATGATTTGTGCTTTGCTGCCTCGAAAAAAAGAAGGAAAAAAAAGAAAAAAGAAAAAAAGAAGGAAAAAAAAAGAAAAAAAAAAAGAAAAGAAAAAANAAAAAGAAAAAAAAGGAAAAAAAAAAAGAAAAAAGAAGGTCCTTGGCCAAAGTCCTGCTGCTTTAATTCACTGCCTCCAGCAAGGGACAGTCACCTCCTCCTGGGCATGGCCACCAAGGGCACCAGGGTGGCACCAGGGAGGGCAAGGATTCCTCCCATTATCCCAGACTGCTTTGGGTTGGAAAGGACCTTAAAAATCATCTCATTCCCACGCCGTGCCCCGGGCAGGGACCCCTCCCGTGATTTCTCCTGCTGTCACCCTCGAGGCACCACAAAAAAAACCCCCACGAGTGTGGCAGAGGGAAGACACCCAGGGATTTCTTTCCTCCCAAAAAGCCCCAGAGCTCCTGGCCAAGGTGATAATTTATCAGCCTCGTTATGCCATCAAAACTAATTGCCTCAAAACACAACTAAGGCCTCCCTGGGTGCATTCACAGCAAGGGCTCCGGCAGGGAAAAAGGGCCATAAAAATACCATAAAAATAAAGATGAATGGGTTGATGGGAAAGACTTCCAGGGGGAAGAGTTGATGGCTGTGCATGTCCAGAGGCCAGGATGGGGAAATGGCAACCAGCAGCAGCTGGGAAATCCTGGGGAGCTGGAGGAGAGGGATGTGCAGGGGAACCCCCACAGCCACACCACAAAGCTGGGGGTTTCAGGAAAAAAAAAACAAATAATTCCCAACTCCCAGCCACAGCACAAAGCTGGGGATTTCAAGAAAAAAA
>VZTR01008886.1:74971-94682 GCA_013400775.1 Chaetops frenatus
CCCCCCTCCCCGCCCCCCCAAAAAACCCAGTTTCTAACCAAGGCCGGGCTACAACTCGTCGGAGCGGATGACGTGGAAGAGGGTGACGTTGTAGAGGATTTGGTGCCCGTTGTTCCAGGCGTAGAGAGCCCGATCCTTGGGGTTGTAGTCCAACATGGAGATGTGGGAATACTTGTTCTGGAAGGGGATGTCGATGTACTCGTAGGTGGAGGCGTTGGTCTGGTAGGCGTAGTGCACCTTGGTGCCACCCGAGTAGCCGTTGGTGACGTAGAGGGTGCCGCAGATGATGAAGGCCTCGCCGGCGCTGCGTTTCGGGTAGCTGGTGTTCCAGGTCTGCAGGCTCTGCAGGGTGTTGGGGTCCAACTTGCTGATGACGATGTTCCCCGCGTTCTGGTTGGTGGCGTAGACTGCCCAGAGCCCGTTCTCGTCCACCATGAGGTCGATGTCCGAGTGGCCGCCCCAGGCGTAGTGGTACATGTTGTTGTAGCCGGCGTAGTCCAGGCTGCGCGTCTTGAGGATGGTCTCGGTTTTCAAGTCGAACCTGATGATGATGTGGCTTTGGTATTTGTTGAAGTAGATGGAGCCGTTGTAGACCACCTGGCCCGTGCCCGACCACGGGTGGGGCAGGCGGTGGGAGGTGAAGTTGTCGGTGTTCATGAAGTCCGCCATGGATTTGTACTCGCGGACGAAGCGGTTGTTGTGGTAGCTGTCCATGTACCACACCTGCACAACACAGACACGGCGGGTTAAGGGGGCCGCCTCAAGGATGGGTCCGGGACAGGAAATCCACAGCCAGGAACCGTGGAATCGCCATGGAAAGAAATGGAGATTAAAACTCAGCCAGCCCCACCCTTGCCAGGGACATCTTCCACCAGACCAGGCTGCTCCAAATCCCGTCCAGTCTGGCCTTGAATCCAGCCGACATCTGTCACCCACATCCAGAAATAACCCTGATTTCTGGACCCCGAAATCAGCCAGGAAATCAGCCTAACAGCAAAGCTTTCCCTAGGGGATAACCCGGTATCTCCTTGGCTCAAGTGCTCCCCTGGGAATGCTGCGCCACTGGCACCACCCTCCCTTCCCGAGGGCAATTAGCAGCTTTTCCCTGGCTAAACCCAGCATTTTCTGTCGCTGCTGCTTTTGCTTCCCGCGGTAGCACTCAGTAAATTACAGCAGCTGCTGTGCACAACTCCATTAATTTGGAATGCGGGAGCGAGGGATGCAATCGCTCATTGTCAGGCAAATTCAGGCAAAAAGTCCATATTGGTTTAAAAATCATACACTGCTGCATCAAAAGCTGCAAGCGAGGCTGCTGAAATATAAGAGAAAAAGACATCTAAATCTTGCTCTGGGTAGATTGGGGAGAGGTTTTAGATCATCATTTAAGTGCCAGTTCACTGGGGACACTGTCTAGACTCCTTAAAAAAAAAAAGCTTTTGTTATATGAAACCAATTCCGAGGCAAATGACCAAGCTGTGCAGTTAATATCCACAAGAAATACCCAGCCAGCCACTGACATTCTGGATGCAGTTGCTGCCTGAAAATGAGAGAGCTGCTTTCTGTAAGAGCCATTTAGGAAGGAGAAAAGGTAAATTTAGGAAGGAGAAAAAGTAAATTTAGGAAGGAGAAAAGGTAAATTTAGCAAGAGGGAAGCCTTTAAGGCTGCAGATTTGGGTGATGTAGTGCAGATTTCTTCTGCAAACCCCTTGCAAAATCTGACAGCTCTGTGTCTGGAGTGTGATCATCAGCCTTTGAGAAGGGCAGCCCAACATTTGGCTGCTGCCTTTGGGAAGTCAACTGGGGTCTCAAAAAACTTTGGAGGGAATTTCAGCCTTCCAGCATTGCCTCCCTGGCAAACGTGCAAGCCTGGGGAAGGAACGTGTGGTAAATGGCTCTGACCTTCAGCCCCAAACCTTGGTGGGCTTGGGGGTGGCTGCAAAAGCACCAGGGAACACCCAGAGCTGGAAATGAAACTTCAGCTTCATTATAGGAAAAAATAAATATCCAAAATATGACTTTGTCTTTGCTGCTCCCATTTCATTATCTGGTATTAAAAACCCAACACACCAACGGGCTGTACTCAGTTTTTAAAACCCAGCAGAGTCACCTGTGTTACCATGCAGGGGCTGCAGGACCCTACAGCATTCCAAGCTCTGGAAAAGCAGAAAATTGATGGATGAGCCGCGTCCCATCCCAGCAGCTGGCTCTGAGCAACCTCCTCCTGTCCATTCACAGCAATCCCAGCTCTCAGCATCCACCTGCTGCTCCCACAGGACTCACAAACCTCCCTCAGTTGTGTTCCAGGGTTTCATGACATGAACAGATGATCACACGAACACCAAACACCTCCTGGGGCTCGGGGACAGGAGCTGGGGATGATAAACTGCCCATCTCTGCCATCCTCACTTTCCCACTCTGCTGAGCAGCCAATGAAGTTCACTTAATGGTGTGTTCCTAATAAAATTCCCAGCAGGTTTTATAGATGAAATACAAAGAGAGGTTTGGGAAGCTTCAGCGCCAGTTTGCAGCCTACTTGTACAACAAAAATGCACGGCAGAAAGAGGCATGGCTAAAAAAAATCTTAAAAAATAGTGGTTTGAGACAAAACTCTCTGAAGACACTGGAGGATCTTTAGCATCTGAACCACCAACTTCAGCTGAAAATTATCTTGGTGCCAAGAGAAGCAGCAAACACAGCCTGAAGGGGACAATTCTGTCCCCTCTCTTGAGCAAAATGAGATGTGATGTGCGTAAAACCTTCCCACCTCACCTCTAAGCAGGGTTTTATTTGGGCTGGAGGTGAAATTTTGCTTAATAATTGTAAAATCTGGAGGTGTTGAACTGGGGAACCAGTGCCAACCAGTTGGCTGCTGGAGGGAAAGAGCCTGACAACTCAAGTCACCTTCAAAGAAACCACCCAGGGGTGACTTCTCCAGAGCATCCCCTGTCATCTCTCAGCTCCAGAGCAGATGGAGGGCACAGCTCCCAAAATAGGTGCCCTGATCCAGCCCTTGCTGGTGCCTTTATCCTTTGAAGGATGCTGCATGCAGGAGGGAATTACAGGCAGCCAAGCTTTGTGCTTTTTGTTTTGTTTTGCTGCCTGCAAATCCTCGGCAAACACTCGAGATATTTTCCATTCCATCAGTCATGGGGAGCTGGGATTGATTTTCAGCCAGTTATTGGCCTCCTACCTCCTTGGGATCAAAATTGAATGGTCTGAATGGAAAAAAAACCACCACCAAAACAAAGCAAAACAAATCTCTCTCTCTGGCTGCAGTCAGTTAATTCCTCACAACAATGAAGGTGGAGGATGGAGGGCAAATGCAGGCAGATGACATTATCAGAGGGGCTGGCAGCAGAAGAGCAGCAGGGACCAGGACCACAGGTCCCTCTGCTCAGCCTCAGCTCCCTCCTGGTTGCCAAACACAGTTTAGAAACCCAATCCATGATTTTTTAAATTTTTTTTCCCCACACAGACCTCACGGTGACAATTCTGAGCCTGTGAAGCCTCATCACTGCAATGAGTTTCACCTGCCCAGGAACGGGACCAGTGCAGGGGCTGCTCAGCTTCTCCTCATCCTCCCTCCCTGGGGGGGATGCTCAGAGCCCCGTGGGATGAAGGAGGACATTCCCCAGGTTTCCCAGGGCGCAGTCTGGGCTGTGAGGAATATTCAGTGTCCTCAGCCACACTGGTGGGACCCAGGGGTGAGGCCGTCACGCTCTTACCTTGTTCTCTCCCTCGGGAGCGAGAGGATCCGTCATCCACGATCCAAAGCGGGACCCCGAGGTTTTAATTGTGATCGGGTCACTTATTCCCGTCAGCTTCCCACAGGCTGGAAAAGAGGGGAAGGCTGGTGAGCACCGCGACAGCCCCGAGAGGGGCACGGCAGCCAGTCCCACCCACCCCGCTCTGCCCACGGCTCTGCCCTGCTGAGGGCTGCTTTCATTACAGGGGAATTAGCTCAGGAACAAGTGTCGGATGCTTTTGTTTGTTTCAGGCCTCCGAATGACAATGGTCCTTATCGCTGTCCCCAAGAAAAGCAGCTTTGCTGGAGCAGCCGAGCTGCGAATGTCACGGAATTGAGAAGGAGAGCAGCAGCCAGGGCTGAGCAGGTGGAGGAAGGAGCTGAAGCGCTGCTCTCGATCCAGTGGCTGCAGCCAAGCTAAAAACGCAGCCGTGGCTATTCCAGGCCTGCTGGAAACGTGCATTTGTTACAGGTTAAGCAAAGGAGAAGAAAGAGGAAGGTGGAAAATGGCACACAGTGTAAATCTCCTCCCTGCAAAGATCATTTATTTACAGGCTGCTTTCCCCGTCCCCTCTCGTGTTGGACGCTCAGGAGACGCTGATGGATCCACCAGCCAGCCCTGGGAGAGGAACCCAAAAGCAGCAGGATGAAGGTGGGAGCATCCCGAGGGTCCCTCAGGAGCTGCCCCGGGAATCCTGCCCAGCCCAGCCTCCCCAGCACAGGGGTGGGCACCTGCCAGGTTTGGGGCACGCTCAGGTGCTCCACATCTGCCGAATTCAGGGAGCCACTCCAGCTCCTCGCTGGCTTCTCAAGCCCTAAATATGAGAGGAAGCAGCAGCAGCAGCTCTCCTCCAGCTGGTTTCCCACCCCTGGCTCAGTGCCCAGCACCCCTCTGGGGCTGCCCGTGGCTATGGAACAGCCACATCCAGGTTCCTTTTCCCAACAACATCCCTGGCTTTCAGCAAAGCTGCCACTCTGGTTCCCCGCCTCCCCAGCGTTTTATCGTGTGTGCAGTGAGGAGGAGAGGAAGGTGCCTCGGCAGGGACTGGGGGGGGTGCTGCAGGAGAGCTCATTTAACACCCAGCCACATCCAGAGCAGAGCAAGACAAGCTCAGGGCAGAGGCACCGGGGCACAGCTGAAGTTGGGGAGGTGTTTCCTGACTTCTCCTTTTTGATGTGGGAGCCTCTGGCAGCCTGGGGAAGGGGAAGGTGGCAGTGCTGGGGTGGAGAAGCTGCTCTGGGTGCTGGGTTGGAGCTGCTCTGCAGTACCTGCTCAGCAGTAGCCAGGGCTGGGCTGCAGGTGGGAGCCCCTGCAGGTGCTGCTGGAGCACAGGGACAGCTCTGCCAGCTCAGGACAAGGTCATCCTGAAATTACCAAGTAAAATCATGGGATGGTTTGTTATTAGGGACCATTAAAGGTCGTGTAGTCCAGCCCCATGCAATGAGAGGGGATGTCCTCAAGCAGATCAGGTTGCTCAGAGCTCTGGTCAACCTGACCTTCATAGAATCATAGATTTTAGAGCTTGAGTGTTTCCACAGCTCTGCAATGTCTCTCAGCTGCCTCTCTCCTTAGCTGTTCTCACCTGCATTTTAATTCCTGATCAGACACATCCACCTGCCCCAGCTCTGAGCTGTGGCCAAAGGGATCCCCTTAGGCCAGGGCAGAAAACAGAGGAGGATATTCCTGATGTGCACCAGCAGGACAGGACCAAGGGGACCTTCAGTGCTCCCACAGCCTCCAGACCCAGGCAGATACAGAGAGATGCCACCAAAAAGCAGAGCTTTCCTGAGACACAAGGCACAGGGATTTGTCCTCCTGCCTGCTGCACTCCAAACCTCTCAGCTCAGAGGGAGAGCAAAGTACTGGAAAAGGGATGTAATGGGTTAAAATGACAAATGTTAATGTCTTGCAGGGGTCCAGCTTTCCCCTAATCCCAGATCGGCTCAGAGCTGCTTTCCATTATCACAGCCCTACATTGCTGTCACTTTATCTCTTCCTCCCATTTCCCTGGAGAGGAGCGTGGTATAAAAGCTCATTGATTTAAAGAAAACAGTTTTAAAAAAAAAAACCCCAGCAGCTGATAAGGGTAAACCAGTGTTGTTTGCAACATTTCCTACACGTTTAGCTAGAGGCACACACAGCCCAGCTCCTCAGCAAAGAGGGTTGTTCTTACACAGGGCAGCACAGTGTTCTCTCTCCTGCTGTAAACCCATCCCAGGCACTCAGCTCCTTTGGGGGGAATTTCACGTGGATTCTTTAGGATCCCAGATCAGCTCTGCTGGGTTTGCCACCCTGGCATGGCCAGCTCCAGCCCCTGGGATCCTCACCCACCTGAGGGAGATCCACAGCACACTTGGAATATCAGCAGCTGAGCCTTTTGCAATCCCCCCCCTCCTGCTGGGATGGCAGGAATATGGGATGCTCTGGGAATTCCAGGGATGAATGTGCCACAGAAAAGCACGTCCTGCTGCCCACCCAGGAGCTCAGGACAGGGCAAACCTGTGAGGAGCAGCTTTTTGGGGCCTCACAGAGGAGCTGCTTTCACTCCTCTTTGCCCAGAGCTATCCAGGTCCTTTCTCCTGGACACAAATCAGCCTCTTCCCAAGTGTCCCTGCAGCCCTGCACCCTGCCATGAAATGCATCCCCCACACAGCCCCTTCCTTCAGCTGCACCAGGAATTTTCCAGCAGGAGCAGGCACTGCTCCCCTCCTGCCCCTTAAACCCAACACCCCCGCTCCAGATCCCGGATCCTGCCCACAAATCCTGCCTGGCAGCTCCCAGCAACTCCTCCACCAACCCACAGGCACCAGCAGCAGCTCCTTCTGGGCTCCGTGGTGCTGCTGCTGCTGCTGCTGCTGCTGCAGTCGGGATCTTTCCCTGCTCTGCTTCCCAGGAAGCCAAGGATTGATCCCCCCATCCCAATCCCAGCCCTCCACAGCAGGGATGGGGCTCTGCTGGGCCTGGATCTTCCCTCTCCTTTCTGGTCTGGAGCACCCCATCCCAAAACCATCAGGGATGGAGCTCCAGCCCCATTCCCACGCCAGGATTTTTGCCAAGGCTCAGGGAAAGCTTGTCCTGCCTGAGTTAAATTCCCCCTTGACCCAAGGAGTGACAAGCCCTGCACTTCTTCTTAGGAACATTAATGGAAAGGCTAAAATCCTTGTACAAATAGGGATCTTTAGGAGTGTAAACAGAAACACAGATTGAAGCTGCCATTATTGATTTTTTTTCTTTTTTTTCCCTTTACACACATGCCAGGGTCAGGAAGTGTTTTCACTATTGATCCATCAATAATGCTTAGGAAACCCAAAATGCAAAACAGGACCTTGGCTAAGGAAAAGGCTGCTGCACTGTCAAGGCTCAGAGCTTCCTGGGAGAGGGGAACTGGATGGGAATGTGGCACATCCCTCCCCTTGCCTGTGCTTGTTGCAGCAGCTCCCTGACCCTGCTTGGGGCACACACACTCCAGGGATGCAGCAAATCCCAGCTAAAACGTTCTCCTTGAGACATCAGAGAGCCCCTCTGAGCAGAAAACCTGCAGCAAAAGCGAAATCCTCAGCAATCAGGGCCTCACTGTGTGGCAGCAAAGCATTTGTAAGGCTGTTATCTGAATTTAACTCAATTAACAACCATTTCCAGTGCTTTACAGGCCAGAGAGATAAACAGCATTGGTAATTCAATCCGTGCTGTTGCTTTTAAGTGACCAAATAAATCACCCTCCTGAGTGAGCAGCAAATCCTCTGGGATGAACCTTTGGGAGCACAGAGAATCCATCTCTGTGAGCACCCAGGGCTGCTGCAAAAGAGCTGCCCTGACCCCAGGGTCACACAGACAGAGCAAGGGCAGGAAGAAGCCAAAAAGCCCAGCTAAAGACACAAAAATATTAAAGAAACACCCAAAAGTTTCTAGACAAGGTTACCTGCAAGAGCTCAGCATCCCTACCTGCCTCCTTCTTGCCCGGGTTACTGGTCCCACCTGGACCTGGGCATGAGGGCATGGAATGAGCAGAAAGGGTTAACGGTCCAAGGGCAAATTCTACTTTTTTGGAGCCCTGAAGGGTCCTTAAAGCCTGCCCAGGGTCAGTGGGAGGATTGCCCCTGGAGAGGGGCTGTGGGGGCCAGGATGGTTCCATTTAAAGAACCGTCCCTGAGTTTAAAGCCTCAAATCCCTGCTCCTGCTCCTTCTCCCTGTGACCCAGAGCTCCTCCTCATCTTCAAGGGATGGGCTGAAGGCTCTGGGTGCACCCAGGGGGTCCCTCCTTGGGCACCTCCTGCTCTGCCTTCAGCAGAGGAGGGATGAGAGGATGGGCTGCCCTCGCTGGGGATGTGGGGCTGCCAGGAGGTCTCTGAGTGCCCTCGGTCCCCCCCACCCTCCTGGGCCTGTTCTCCTTCCTTATCTCTTCATCCTTCCTTACCTTTCTTCCTTATCTCTTCATCCTTCCTTATCTCCTCCACTGCACTTCTCTCGTTCCTGCAGGGTCCCCACCTGATAAAGCTCCAGGAATGAGGGACAGAGTCATTCCAGCCCTGCTCATTCCTGTTCCTGTTAAGCTTTCAGGGGGAATTTCGAGCAGGGGAGGGCAAGGTCAGAATCTCCCTCCATGCCCAGCCCTGTGCCCATCGTGGGGTGAGGGGAGGGACAACAGAAAGGGGCAGAAAGCCCCAGCCTGTCCTCCTCTCAATCCAAACCTGGGGCACCAGCACTCATTAATTAATGAGAAATCAAACTCTGATCTCTTTCTTGGCTAGGCGGGGGGGTTTACCTTTGGTTCCTGATTTGTTTAAATACTCTGAGCATCCAGATTTAAGTGGGAATTTTACTCTCTGAGTGAGATGGAGCCTACAAGGGATGTCCAAGGAACCACAGGATGGAAATTCAGGGGGAATAGAGGGGAAGTGGCTGCTCACAGAGGTGTGGAGGCATCTAGAAACAAGCAAAGGCAACCCCAGCAGCAGAGCTAAGAGAGAAACAAAGCATTACCTTGCCAAGGGTATAAAGTGCTCAGAAGAGATCTGATCTTCCATGAAGTTACCTGAGAGTGTAATTTCGTATGTGCTACCAAAATAGACTGCAGAGCAGTTAATGTGTTTGGATTATCTAAATGGCGTGGCAAGAAAGTCAATAATGGAAGGAGAAATTAAATCAAGGCAGAGCTGGCCCAACAAATGATGCAGAGAGTCCTTGCAGCTGTGGAAGGCAATGCCCTCCTCCTTCCTCCCAGTGTTTGGGGTCACGCCCTGGGGTTGGGGACAGCTGAGCCTCCCCACAACAGACCCATGGTTTCAGTCAATTCAAACCCTCTGGATGAGGTTGGTGATGAATCCCTGGTGGTTTAGCAGCAGCCTGATGGAAATGGCTCCCTTGGGGAACGGGAGAGGGAGGATTCACACCCCGCAGCGGGGCAGGACCGCACCGCCCCCCGCAGCAGCTCCCTCATGCTCTGCTCCGGGGGGGGATTGGCAAGATGCAAAAAACAGAAAGGAAACCGAGGGAAACCGAGGCACAGCCTGCGCAGCCCCACACCCCCCCCCACCACCAGCAGAGCCCTTTGCTGATGGGCCAGGTCATCCGGGGCGGGGGGGATGCAGAAGCAAAAGGGGTGCAAGTGTCGGCTTTGCATAAGCGTGAGCTGCCACTTATGCAAGCCCGCTCCGGGCGGAGGATCCTGAAGCGCTGACACCACGAGCAGCAGCCTTGCTCCTGCCAGCAATCCTGGGCAGGACTACTGCCAGGAGGAATGCTCCTGGTGGCATAACCCTTGGCAGGATCGCCCCTGGCTGTGTGGAGCTCATCCCTCGCGGCCGGGCACGGCACCAGATGTCCAGCGGGGCATCTCTGCCTCCGGCCGGGATGCGCGCGTTGGCGCCGGTGGCGTCGGAGCCAGGGCCACCAGGGGTGGTTCTGAGCCTACCTAATTTTTGCATGCATGCACGAAGCCTTTCTTCAAGATTTGACACTCTGTTCTGAAGCTCTTCGTAGTCATAGGCGCCAATCTCCTCCTGGAGTTCGTTTAGAACTGACGTCAGATTCTGGACCTCCTCTTTAAACTGCAATACCAATTTGGCATCGGCTTTGTACTCTTCCAACACTGGTATCAAAGGCCTAAGTTCCTCCATTTTCGCTTTTATTGCCTGCAAGGTTAAAATAAGCTCGGTTCAGTGCTATGCGTGCAAAAATCTGCAACACTCTGCCTTGACCTGGGTGCTTCCTATGGGAGCGAAATGTTCACATATCCCACAATTATTAGCATTAAAATTAGCTCAATTATTATTTTTGGTCCGAATGATGTCTTGGCAAGAACATATTAAACAGGCTGCAGAACACCAAAATATTTGGGAAAGGCCTTTATTTGTCATTTTTAGAATGCAACATCTTAGGGTTACATGCTTCAGATCACATACACAAAGAGTTGTTGTTTTTTTTTTTTCTTTTTTTTCTTTCCAAAAAATAAAAGAAAATAAGATATATATGCATTGACAAGGGTTTCAAACTATTCATGAAATGCATCTACAATTGCATGCAAAGGAAGATCTCGGTTGTGTGGTTCAAGGTTCCTTAGTGAGATATGGTGCTAATTTGGAAAATAATCAAAAAAAATCAATGCATGGTGCAAAATGCTCTGTGGCCCTCTTTTCATGGTTACATGGGAGTGAACTGCTTCTTCAGTCACTGCAGCATTGAAAAAACTTGCTTTTTAGTTAGCCCTGTAAGCAAGAAAATGAAATACTGTTGAGGATCTAGCTCACTAACCTGCCTTATATAGATAGCCATTCATAGACAAATACTCTTACGGCACTAAAGAGAGAAAAAAAAACCAACACAAGAGCTCCAAAGCACTCACAGTTTAATGCTGGCATTAGCAGGAACAAAATGCTGTGGCTGTTCATTCAAATGCTGCTTTGGCAGCAAATTAGACAAAAAATTCCTCACTGCTTTCAAGCGTGGAACAGAAAAATAAAATTCATTATCAGATGGATTTTGCAGAAATGAATTTTTTCTTTTTTTTCTTTTTTTTCTTTCTTTTTTGTTTGTTTGTTTGTTTGTTTGTTTTTTGGTTTTTTTGCTCATTTAAAGGCTCAGAATGCAGCATTTTGTTGCAGATGCTTTGCTCCAGCAGCTAATGAGTAGACATTAATATGCATGCACCTACCCGTTAATGAAGCGTGTTAGAACACCCAAAATCCCTGGTGCTGCTCAGATTACAGTGGCCAAGCTCCCAGCACCCAGGGCTGTGACATCTGCCTGTGTCCTGAAGCTTTTTGGGGCTGAACAGGATCAGGAATTGCTCCTCAGCCTCCTTCCCTTCCTTCCCATCCATCCCCTCCTATTTAAGCCATGAGGTTTTTCCCTCCTGTGCTTTGCATGTGGGGAACGCTTTCATTTTATTTCATTTTAAGTTCCCTGGCAGGCAATGGGGAGGGTTGAACTCATCAGAATGGGGGGGGAGGGGGGGGGGAATAAACAATAATAACTGAAATAAAGAAATAATTAAATAAAAGGAACTCATGCTCAAGTCTTTCCATCCAGACTGCAGAGCTAAATTTAGGGTCCTGCAGTAACTGGAGATGGGGAGCGGAGGAGGTGGAGTTGGTGAAAAGTTTGAGGAACCATCTTCCCAGCTTTTTATGAGATAATCGTGGTATTTCAGTATTTAGCATTAAGAAAAAAATCTGCTTTAAAATACCAGCCAGCTGCCTGCAAACGAGGGTGGGAATCAGCTGGGTGGCTGATCAGAAAAGTCCCCAAGTTCCACCAGAAATCTTCTCCGTTTGGTTTTTTTATATCTATTATATATTTATATCTATATCACAGCACTGCTAAAATTTAAGATTCCAATATTGCTCAGAACAACTTTTTTGGCAATTTCATTCCTCCACAAGCAACTTCCTGAGGGTTTGGCCACTGCTTCCAGTGCCAGCTGAATTCCAGAGGCTGGAGCTGCTCTCCCTCTCTGCCCAGCACCAGGACACCACCCCAAACCTATCAGAAGGTGCTGTCTCTGCTGCCAACACCCCAATATTGGACAAACTCCTGGAGATGTGCACTTTGCCAGCCTGAGGACAGCTGTAATAATTGTATTTTTGGGGGGGTTTTTTTTGGAGGGTGGGTGATGTTGGATTGATGAACTCCTTTCTCCAGCCACCATCAGGGGAGATGTGGCTTGGTGAGTGCCCACTGTGGTTTGCCACAGGAATGGAAAGGGAGCCCCAGTCCCTGGGTTTTGGAATGCAAAGGGAGCCCCAGTTCCTGGGATTTCCCAAGAAATGGGGGCTGGGCAGGGCATGGAGAAACTGCCTGGCCACAGAGGGGAACTTCACCCCGAGCTCCCTGCAGACCCCCTGATGGAACCACCCTGCACTGCCCTATCTGGGGCGCCCAGCTGGCTGTGGGAACGTGGAGATTTGTGCTTTTGCCCTGCATGAAGATGCAGGGCTGAGGATGTGATGCCACAACCTGGATCTGGCTGTGCTTTGGACAGGAAGGACCCCACAGCTGGTCAATCCCAACAATTCCCTGGCCACAGCTCCCGTAGCAGTTTGGAAATCGGACCTACCTTAAACTGCCTTGCCAGGTGCTGCTTGTGGCTTTCTTCCACCTGCTTAAATTTGGATTCCAGTCCCCTCATCTGGTTTTCCATCTTCTCCACGTACTGTAGGTCTCTCTGAGTCCTCCTGTCCAACACTTCTATCGACTGGGACATGTTTTGCACCTGTCAGACGAGAAGGGACTCATTAAGAAGGTGCTGCCAGCAGCGAGGCACCCCCCCCTGCATCCCAACGCTGACCTTTTCCACACACTCAGCACAGCTAAAGGGCAATCAGCCCATGCATTGTTTACTGCTTCATCAACAGCAGCTCCCAGATTACCACCCGTGCTCTAAAACACAGCAAAAACCATTTCATAAACATTTTTTTTTTCTTGCTGCGCTGCAGAGAAGGATTCAGCAATCCCACATGGAAATGAGGGGTGTGGTTGAGGTTAAAATGCATTGCTCAGGCTGGCCTCTCTGACAGGCAGGTGAGGACAGCTCAGAGGTGACAGCAGCACACCTGGCTGGCAGGAAAAGCTTCCCCTCGTGAGCACAAACCTCACTCCCCGCCAGCAGAACTTCATTATCCACCCAGCCCGCTCAGACAGCATCTGCCACAACAAATCCAGCGGCAGGGAGGGCATCCTGAAGCTGGGAAACACCGGGGGATGGTTGGTTGGTACCCACTGGTGCCCTCCTGCTCGGGGGGGAGGGTTCAGCTTGCATTCCCGTGGCTCCCGGAGCCCATCTGGCCCCACCAAGGGAATGATGCAAGGAGCTTGGCCAGGCTCACAGTGAGAAAAAGAGCTGAAGGTGTGAGGAGGGGAGGCTGACCTGATTTTGAAGGTTGGCTGCCATCTGATTTATGAAGATATTCCCTCCTGTTTTCCAGGCTGGGAGAGGGGGAGCAGAGCCCTGACGTCAGCTCCCGTTTAGCACCGAGCTGTATTTCAGGCCTTGGTGGCGGGGCCGGACGTGTTTGTCCCACGGCGGGGACGTGACGGGGCTCAGCCCACGGGCGCTGCTCCTGCCACCGCCACGTCACCCCAGCAGTGCCACCGCCGCCGTGACGTCCGTGGGTGAGGTGAATCAGGCCCCCAGCCTCCTGCTGCTGCTGCTGCTGCTGCGTCAGGGCCTTGCTTCAGAGCCTGCCTGCCTCCACAGCCGGCTCTGCTGAGGGTGCCGAGCCAAACCCCGACGGGAGCCAGGCCCCGACAGGAGCCAGGCCCTGACGGGAGCCAGGCCCCGATGGGAGCCAGGCCCCGACGGGAGCCAGGCCCTGACGGGAGCCAGGCCCCGATGGGAGCCAGGCCCCGACGGGAGCCAGGCCCCGCTGGCCGCGGATCAGCTCCCGCCCGCTCCCCGCCACAGCCAGGCTGCAGTGGGGAAGGAAGGAGTGGTGCAAGCTGCACATTTTCCCTCTGGCAAATCCCTCCAAGGGTGAGGGCTGGGACTCACCTCGAGTGGCGAGGAGAGGGCACGGCAGGACAGCAGTGCCAGCTCCAGGGCACGGCAACCCCCCACAGCAACTGTGGGGGCCTCCGGCTCGGAAAAAAACCATCCCCACGCTCCCGTTGCTCATGCAGGATGACACTGAAACTGTTACTGGGATGTGTTTAAAAATTTATGGGGGACCTGTGTGGCAAAGGCCAGCAGGCTTTGGAGTGTTCTGTGCAACTGCTCAGCGGGGCCAGAGCGCTCCTCAGGAAAGGTGAAGCTCTTCACAGTCTCTGAGCCTCAGAGATGAACCCTGACCCTGCCAGGACCTGCTCAGGGAGGTGTGAGGAGCAGGGAAGAGCAGGACAAGGTTTGGAGGAGAAAAAGAGCAAAGCTGAGCTCAGGCCGAGCCTGGTCAGCTCCTGTTAAACTGTGCCTGCCCCGGGGAATGTGAGCTCTCAGTGGGTGTTAATTCACCTGGGCTGGATGTGGAGGAGTTTGAAGACCTCTCTGTGCCCTGAGGCAGGAGAAGGGAAGCCTCAGACAAGCATGGCTGGGCTGCCAAGCTACTTTCATTCCAGTTCTCCAGCCTTTCCTTCTGTGAGTCAAGCAGCAGAATTGTTCCAAGGAGCGGAGAGAGGGATGACTTCGAGGGCTCATGCAAAATTAATCCCATTTATTCCATTAGTGCCCAACCCCAGCTGCAAATAACCAGAAAAGAGCATTTCTCTAATGACAGACCAATATCTGAGCCTGCTGAGTAAGATTTTGGGGGGCTCCTTAGGTTCTTTCTCAGGTGGTGGGGAGGGAGAGACAGAGTCTGCTCCCGGAGCATCCTGCTCAGGCTGCTGCCCTCAAACACCTCTGGAATGTCTCTACTCCCTCCCCGAAGCAGAGGAAAATGACCTCCTCACGTGCCTCTGCACAGAGATGCCTCAAATTAGCTGCTGTGCTATTCTGGGGTGGATTTCACAAGGCCAGAGTGGGTATTTGTTGCCCGTGTTGTTTTTCATCAGGCAAGATCCGGGGCCAGATTTGTAGGGAATGAGTCTCCCTCGCTCCTGATCCCTGACAGCCCCTGTGCTCCAGCAGCTGAGGAGCTGCTTGTTTTCCCTCATTAGCATATTATGCCCTTGATCCAGCAAAGTACTTTGGCACATGATTAGGTTTCAATGAGCCTGTTGGAGCTCAGGCTGAAGCATGTGCAGAAGTGCTCTAATGAACTCAGGCCCAAGGATAGTGCCTCTTAAATTCCCTCAGCTCCATCCATCAGCTGCAGTCCTCAAACATCGCCTGAAAATGCTTTTTGCCTCCTCTCTCAGCCTGAAAGCTCATTTTCACCAAGATAATGTGAGAGAGATACCTGTGGCTGTCTGGGGGAAAATGGTTATTTTTAGCAGTTGAAATAGGAAATTAATACAAATGAAGCTTCCAGTGCTGCTCTTGTCATCCTGTTTGACGAGCTGATTCACAATTAAACCAGGCTAACAGAGAGTCGATACGGGCCTGATGATCTCAGTGAGGTTTGTAAGGTCAGATCCATGGTTTAAACCCTGCTCAAGCTTCCCTGTGGATCAGCCTTTCCTGCCAGCTCCAAAAGGGCTGTTCTGAGCCCAGCTTTGGGGGTTCAGCTAGGATGAGCCTTGGGGAGCTGCACAAACTGGTGGAACAACAGCGATCTCGAGGGAGATTTTCATGGTCTGGGGGGGAAATCAGCAGGGAAATAAACTCAGCTGGTGGTCTAGGATATGAAAAGTTCATCTTTCAAGGTCTGTAGAAGGCAGAGTGATGGCTGAGATGTCACTGTACCCCTGTACACACCTGGGAGTGACCATCAAGAGGAACAACAAGAACTGTTAAACCTGGAAACCAGTGCTGGCAAAGGGGAAGGATTGGCAGGAAACCAGAAATGGTTTCACCATCAGAGGAGGAAGTTGTTCCCAATAACAGGGCCAGAATAAATTAATAAATAAATAAATGAATGAATGAAAAAAAAATCTGTTCGGAGATCAAACATAGTCTGATGAGCAGGACTGAGGTGATGGTTTGGGCACAGTCCAAGGTCTGGGCTCAGCACCTGCCACATGTAAGGCTGGAAGGACTCCGTGTACCCCAGCCAAGGATGAGCTCAGACACCTCGAGTGTCAAACCATGGGCTGAACACTCTGTGCAGTGTGAGCAGCCCTGGCTGCCCTCCCCTCCCCTCTGGAACCTGCCAGGATGCCCAGCACTCCTTTCCAGCCACAGGAACTGCAGTTCCTACACAGATCCCCCTCCCGTGAACTGAGCATGGATGGATGGCAGCTCTGAGCCTCAAAATTCCAAAATATTCTGCAAGGAGATTTCCCCTGATGATGCTGCAATTGCTTTGTGCACGCACAAATGCAGCTGATTCCTTGCAACACCTCAACATTTCCATAGGTGAATTCCACATAGGAAAATCTAAACAGAATTACCTCCTTGACACATCGTGCTGCTTCCTCTGCTGCCAGGGAGCAACCAGGAGCTGTAAATTTTCCCCATCACAAAGCTAGGGTTAAAATGTCAGCTGAGGGAAGGAGTTTTCAGGATTGAAATCCTTCCTGGGAAGCTGGAAGCTCTGCCCTGCAGTTGTTTTTCACCTCCAGGGATTATCAGTTCAGCCTCCATCAAGATCAGATGTCTGGCGCTAAGAGGCTATTCCTTATTTTGGGGTCTTTCATATAGGTTAGCGTGGGAGTGAGATGCAGACAGATTAGCAGGCAGGTAACATCCCACAACACACACCCAGAAATCCTGCTCCTCCCTCACTTTTTATCCATTGGCAGCCTGAGAGCTGCATAAAAAAAAACAAACCCCACTGAGCACTTCCACCCTCCTGATGTTATCCCAGGTCTCCCATCCCCAACTCCTGCCCATCAGCAGAGGGCATTAGGTCAAATCCTGCTCCTTTAGAGGAATTCTGGGAACACAGAGGCTCTTGGACACCCCTGGGAGCTGTTCATAAATCCTGCTGCTTCTCAGGAGCAAAATGCACCCAGGGCGTTATTGCTGCGAGCAAGAAAAGCTCGAGTTGGGATTATTTTTAGCAGCCTCTGACAACCCAAAGAATTGTTTTAGGGCTGAATGTTTCCTGGCTGGTTTTATTGTCCCCAGCACATGGGGAAATCAGTTAAGTGGAGGTTTAATATTGTTAGAGGGAATTAATACAATAGCTTCCCCCAAAGCAGCAGGATGAAAATTCTTTTGTCATGCATGGCACAGGCCAATACAGCATTAGGGGATGGGGTTTAATTATATATCCAGCACAGGAGCCAGCTCATATTTGCAAGAGAAGAGCACAATTTCACATGAAACAGCATTTCTTCACTGAAATCTATTATCTGGAAAATTTCTTGTTATTGGGGATGTTTCCCTAATGAGATTCTTTGATCTTTTTGGACAGCAGACTATTAAAAACTAATCAAGAGGATGTCAACGTTAGGAAGAAAACCACTGAGTGTCATCTCTGTGCTACCTGCTGGCAACAGCTTGCAGGGTTTTACTTGACCTTTTTAATACCGCCTTGCCTAGCAAAGCTTGGCTTTGGGCTTTTAATTCTCTCTCCTCTCCTGTTGCTGAGGCTGCTTTGAAACTGCTTGTGCCAACGGAATGGAAAAAGGGGAAGGGTTTTTTTTTATTATTTTTAAAATTTTTTTCCGAGATACAGTTCAATATTGGTGCTTTGATCTCAGCAATTTTCCCTCGACCTTAGGCCAGGCTTTCCTCTCAAAAAACACTTAAGGGATTTCTCCTCCTGCCTGCAGCTGATTATTCCCCATTACACGCACAGGGACAACTGCAGCACGGAAAAGCCATCCCAAGGGGTTTTCCCTGGAAACCAAGGCTCAGCTCAGGTTTTCATCCCCCCCAAAACCAAAGCACTTTTGCCAGAGGGGGCCAAGCATTACCTTTTCTAGGAGTTGTCTCAGCTGCTTTGTCCTGGCATCACGCGAGCACATTGTCTGCTGAGGTGCCACCACTGTGCATATACAACGTCCCTCGCTGTCCTGGGCAGAGCTGTAGACCTGCCAGCTTTCCTCTGGGTTGGTAGGCAACACCTAATTAACACAGGGAAAGACGGGTTAATTAAACAGGGGAGGCCTGGCAGGGCTGTGGAGGTGAAGGGGAATGAGTGGAGGAAGCAGGATGGAGGTGGCACAGAGCAGAGCTGGGCTGGAGGCTCCTCCGAGGGCCCAGCTGGTGGAATTCACTTGGAATGCAAAAATATGGATTGGGGACAAATCAAAGAAGGGTCTGAAAAGGAGAGCAAGAGCTGAAAACACGGAGGCAAGGCGAGTGGGAGAATGTGGACACATGGGAAGCCAGCAGCAGTGAGAATTCCGGGTGCTGGACAGCGCTGAGCTCATCGGGGCAGGGACCCCGTGCCCTGCTGGGGTGACAGAGCTTTGGCTCGTCCTTAACACCGGGAGAGGGACGTGCCCGAGCCACCCGGGAGGGCACAGCGTCCTGCTGAGGGCTGAGCACTGCCCTCTGCTCTGCAGAGCCCTCCCGGATCCGGCAGGGATCAGCTCAGCCGACACCGCGTTCCGTTCCCCGCTTCCGTGCCAGACTCCCCGGGGAGGAGCAGCTCCACCCGGCAGCCACTGCCCTCCATCCCGGGCAGGGAAAGCCCGGGGCCGTGCCCTGTGCAGAATTCCCGCAGGGGTGGGCTGCAGCCCGGAGGGAGCAGCAGTGCCTGAGCTCCCAGGACTCGCCAGGGAAAGGAGCCCAGCCACAAGCACAGCGCATTCCCCCCGTGCCCCCCAGACCTCTCTGATCTTAATTTTCCTTTGATCTCACGCCACAATCCATCATTTAATCCCAACCCAGCCTCGGAGCGCTTTGGAGGTGTCACCGTGTCCCCAGCCAGAGGGGAAACGTTCTTTCCACCGTTTCACTACAGAACAAATCACCTTGCAAATGCCCACGTTGACAGACCTGCCCAGGCAGAGGCACAATTGGATTCTCTGGCTAAAACAACCGAGGGGGAAAAAATGGATCTCATAAACCCTGATAACGTGGGGGGGGAAATAAAAAAATAAAAAATTCCCAGCTTCATTCACTCAGCAGCACAACCACTACACGGAATACTCCGGGATCAGCAGAGCTTCAGGAGCAGAGCTCTGTCAGGAGGCACGAGCGTGCAGCCTGCAGGAGGAAGGTGCCCGATTTTCCCTGCTCAGGGAAGACACACAGACAGACAGACAGACAGACTGGAACTGGATTTTTCCCAGCCATTCCCGAAGTGGGAAGCTGAGGCACAGCCCCAGCCCTCCAGCAGAGCAGGGGCAGGGGGACGTCCATCCCCACCGCCACACGCGGCAACTTCCCGGCTGCATCTCCATCCCAGCGAGCAGGGATCGGGCAGGGACGGCAGCGGAGGAGCCTCCCGGGACTCGCACCCGCTCTCCCGGCGAGCCCTCGAGGGAAACTTTGCGTCCCTTTGGCCGCAGGGACGATGCGGGGCGGGCACCCGGGTCCCCCCAAGCTATGACCGAGGGAGGGATGGCTGAACCAGAGGAGAGGAGGGGAGAGGGAGAGATGCTCCCTGCACCGTCACCCCATCTCCTGCCAGCACCTCCCGTCCCCTCACCGCGCCATCCCCGCTCCTGCACCACCGCGGCGACACTTTCGCGGCGATGTCCCCGAGGGGCGGCGATCCTGCCCCTCCCCGGGGCGCTGCGGCTCCGGCAAGGAGGGGACCCTGCCGGCCACGGGGACACCTGGGCAAGGAGAGATGTGACAGCCCCGGGGGAGACACCCAGGCGGGGAGGGACTGGGCGGCGGCGGGGAGCAGCCGCAGGGATGCTCCGGGAGGCTGGGATGCTCCAGGATGCGGGGATGCTCCGGGAGGCTGGGATGCTCCGGGAGCCTGGGAATGCTGCGGGAGCCTGGGATGCTCCGGAATGCGGGGATGCTCCGGGCAGCCCGGGAATGCTGCGGGATGCGGGGATGCTCCGGGCAGCCCTCCCCGCGC
>VZTR01008889.1:7076-31480 GCA_013400775.1 Chaetops frenatus
GCCATAACAGGAAATAAACTGCCAGGTTTGTTGCAAATTATGCTTATTTAACTAAAGGTAAAAATCTACATTGGAGCAGCTCACACTGCTTTGATCATGCTTTAGGTTTTCCTAGAGATATTAAGAACTTTGTCATTCCCTGCACATAGAGAAAGGGAATGAACCTTGGAAAGGGTCTGAAAATTTTATTTCTGAGATATAAAAATTCAGATTACATTTGGCATCCATCTGTGCAGATTTTGTAGCCTTCTGCAGAAGTAAGATCTAGCAAATAATCCAAATTTATCTACTGTTTCAATCATCTCCTTCAACATTGTCACAGACTTAGAAGAATAAAATTAAACAGGAATAATCAGCCATAAAAGAGTATTTTTATACTTACAGAAGATATGACACCTGTTATGAAAATACTTTTTTTCTGAATAGGTACAATAAAACACTACCATGGGCTGTGGCACAGCACTTCCTATCAGTGCAGCAGGACCAAACTAGGTCACAAAATTGAATTATATTCTTAACACAGCAGGGGAAATATTACTGACATTACAAGAAGCAAATACTTTACTAAAGGAGATGACAGGTGGCAGTTGCTGCCAAGTGGGTGATTTGGATTCCTTCAGCTCAAATATAATTTATTATAGCTAGGATTATGGAATTTAGAAGAAATTCTGACCATGCTGACTGTCAGAATGAGAATTTAATCCATTTTAGCTTGGATTATATGTCTGAGAAAGACTGCCCTACAAGGATATTTTTCAAACAGGCAGAAGTTGGAACATTATTTCTTTTAGCTCTGCTATGGGAAAACTTCCATTTACAGTGAGATGTGTGAAACAATTCTGGTGTTCTCCCANCAGAAGCAAGAAAGAATCTCTCATGAGATAAAATCAGTATAAGGCCATTAGAAGCTTTCTTTTTAGATATTGTTGAAAATAATTAAGTAATATGGATAATTGCCTGAGAATTACTTTGAAAGATTCAGATCAAGAGTAAAATATCTAAATATAGGTATCTAAATGAAGATGTTTACAGAGAGCCAGAGAAAGATTAAAGTTGGGATGGTCTTCTAGAAGATACAGTATTTTGTCTGTGGCAAAGGTCCTGTGGAAAAAATCTCTAAAATTAAGAAAAGGAAGAATAATAAAGACTTAATAGAAGTTCCTTAATAGATGTAAAAATGAGTGATCAGCAGAGGAGCCAGAAATCACTGCTGTAAACAAGATGTGAAACAGTATGTGTGAGATTCAGCCTAACAGTTAGATATCCATGTTTAATTTATGCATGCATACAATGCATTTAAAATCCCATTATATGGGACACATACGTTTCTGATAAGCTTGATTCACATAAAGAAATGTTTCTGAAGCTATTTGAGATGGTCTATTCAGACATTTGGTAGCTGAGACCTCCACAGTCTCAGACATGGCACATAACATCTGTACCCTTCCATAGAAGAGGTGAAAGCCAAGTAAGACACTAGAAAAGCTCTAATGGCACTGGGTTTCAAACTGTGACCTAAAAAATTAAATCTCCACTTGACTGTGGGAGTTTAAAACTTAAAACATATGTAGAAACCTAAAAATCGCCAAATTTCAAACCCTGGACACAATCCAGTTGCCTAAATGTAGGAATTTAGCAATATTTGAGATGCTGTAAAGTTTATGAGATACCCACAAAGTGCTGGAAGATGTGCCAAAGACATCAAAGATATCTAGAACATCCAACATATGCAAGAGGATCTAAACTGGCATTAGGTGCTTAAAATCAGACAAGTGAACCATGGCCCTAACATCAGATGTCTTCATACTGAACTAAACCCTATCCTAAATATTTAGGTCAGAGAATTAGCTGTCTGTAGAAAAGAATAATAACTTAAAAATAAAATCAAATGAAACTGTTAGGTCTTTAGGAAAACTCTAAATCTTCTGAATTTCATACATTTATTTCTGCAGCTCAACAGAGATGCTGACAGATCTTACCACAGCTCTCAGAGCACAGGTCTGTGATGTGCCATGAGTGTATCACTGACAGCCACTTCCAACTGCCCTTCCAGGAGCAGGCAGTGCTGGCTCCCTCTGGTCCCAAAACCTCATCCTTGAATTGTCCTATCACATGCAAATCTAATGAATGTCGTTTCCATTTCAAATACTTACAAGCTTCTTGTGGCAGCGACCAGGCTGTAAACGAAATATTTGCTCCTCATTTTCGTGTTCATCTAAAATTAAGTTTTTCCTTGAAGTGGGTGTTTCTTTATTACTCTCTTTTCCTCTTGAATGTTTGAAGTCAGCATCTGACATTTCAGATTCAGCATGCAAGGCCTTAGTGCTTTCTTCCACAGCCAGCATCTATAGCAGGAAAAGTAAAAGGTCTGTCTGTTAATTCAAGGCAAATATCAGTGCATGGACCAGGATCATACACATGAAATTATTGTGTTATCTGAATAATTTGCACAGACAATTCCTTGGTTTCAAATGTTAAACTGCCATAAACACAGGAGTACAAAATGCTGTTCATTCACAATTCTGAAGGACACAGCAGGGTTACCTGTGAGCTACTGTAATTAAAGTATGCCCTTGTCACTTTAAATATTGTAATTTGCATCTGATTTACAAAATACTATGGTTTATCCTTTTACTTTTCTTTTCTTGCTTTGAAAAGGACATTGAGTCCAAGACAGCAGAAGACCAAGGGCTCAAACTAAATCCTAAGATGTTAATTTTTCCTACATAGTAATCATGTTGAAAGTAAAGTAGAAAGAAGAAAAAATTAAAACAGAAGGAAAAAAAGCCTGGCAAGGTGGAATGTCAAGCAGAGAAACACTACAGACCTGTCAGAGGAGGAACTTGGTAAAATAGACTTTACACTTTAATGATGAAATTTGATACTTGCTAGAGAATATTTGTTTGTCCTCTTACAAGTCTGACTTTTCTTACTGCTAGCAATAAATCGGGGCTATCTTTTATTAAAGGTAGAAGATAAAATTTATCCACTTATACTTCCTTAATGCTGTAATATCAGGAAGGGATATCCAGAGAAAAGGATTTTTGGACACAGCAATAATGGTACTGTACAAGAACAGGACAAACTATGAAGTGCAGAACCCATGCAATACCATAAAAGTTATTACTTGCCAGAAAGCCATTCCTATAAAAAGTCAGGTCTGCAAATCCTAAAACTTAGTGTGTTTTAGCTTGGATTCATTATGGTTTTTTACACAACAGAAGAGTTTGTGTATTTAAACATATATATATATATATATACATGCATACATGCATTTGTAAAGATATAAAGAAAAATGAAGTGTCAGAAAGTATTGTAAGAAGCACATGTTTAATTCAAAACATTATTTCCCTAATTCAAAAACAGAAGAAAACAAAAGGAACTACAGGTTACATAAGATAGTTTACAAACCTGTTCTTTCTCTATAATTTGTCTGGCATCCTGAAGCAGTTTTTCCTTTGCCTCTGTTTCAGCACGAGTAGCTCTGTTTTCCTCTTCATATGCCATAGTTACCACAGCCAAGATCAGATTGAAGAGATAAAATGAGCAGAAGAAGATGATCACCATAAAAAAAAAGATGCAGGACACTCCAGATGTACGGATGGTCTGTGAGGAAAAGGTAAAGGTGGTAATAAATTCTTAACAAACCAACATTTACAAAACAATTTCAAAATAATGTTTAATGATTTATTTTCCTATGCAATATAAAAAGTTAATGTACTTCAGTGTTTTCAATGAACAACAGTAGGATTTGTTTGCCTCTGGTCTAAGTTATACATAACAGCGTCACCTGCTGCAGAGAAGAATTAACAAACCCCATTCTGAAAATTAGAACAAATATCTTCCAGCTAATCAGGAAAATGATCATCAGAGTTTAAGCTATGGGAAGACAACTTCATCTGTAAAGACATAAACAGGTGACTGTGGAAGAAATCAATGAAACTCAGTAATAAAGATGAAAGCTAGGATTATCTATACAATCATGAAAGACGTTTTATTTACAGAATCAGAGGCAATATTTAGACAGATTATCTTTTTCTTTTTTTTTATGGTAGCAGGGGTGGTGGTTCAAAATTAAGCTCTGAGACATTAAAAACTAAAAATCACATGACCTTCAAATAGAAAAAGACATTGCATCCATTTTAAGAAGTCCCAATTAATAAAGGCTGATGGAAAAAAGAGTTAAAATGGACCAATATGAAAGGTACAGAGCAAGGCCGATGTTCTCATCTAGCAAAGACACTGTATAGACATAAGGGATCCAGGGACTTCTCTACAGGCATTTTTACATAATTTCTTCAAAGAAACCCACAGAATTGAGAAGTTACATTCAGCTCTCTGAATCAAAACATAAGGGCTCAAAATTTTTTTAGTACCACGTTGTCAGAAATGAAAGTGTGCATGTTGAGCCAAACGGTTTGGTGACAAGTCAGCACTTAAAAGGAAGATGAACAGAGAATGTGACAAATCCTCACATTCCCTGGCTGGATCTGCTCCATATCCCAATCCTTGGATGGTTACATAAAAATATTTAACTCTTATTTAGCTCTTAACCACTGACCTGAGCATGTTCTCCAACAAAACTGAGAGCATTCATAGCAGGATTGCTCCCATCCAGTGTCACTTGCAGGAGGTGTTACAACTCAGTCACTTGACCCTACTTCCTTAATACTTACATTGATTTCAAAAGAAAATTGGTGTCAGTAATGTTAAAACCAATACAGACTTTTCTAGTGGACATAAAGCTCTGAATTTCACATCTAAAGTCACTCCAGAAGGTAAATAAAGTACCCACTTGTCTGTAGAGACGCTCCCAGTAGTCCTGGGTCATCAGACGGAACACAGAGAGGAAGGCCCAGCCAAAATGGTCAAAACTTGTATAACCAAAGTCAGGATTCCTCCCAATCTTCTCACAGGTGTAATTTTTTGGACACTCATCACTAACCACAAAAGAAATGTTAAACAACACTTATGTGGAGATTCAATTGTACCTGAAAGCATCCAATACACAGCAACAAATAAAAATTTGTTCAATTTGTCCAAAATGTTTCATTATTCCCCAAAATATTCCTGCCAGAAGGGCTGATTTATATCTGACCATCCCAGAAAGCCATTTGTCTAGTAAAGGAAACTAGACAGAAACCTAGTTTGGGACTAAACACAACCTTTCACTGATGTAGGATAAGTCCTAACAAATACACAGAGAGGGGGAAAATGGAAATACCTTTATTTTTAGATTATTCACCAAGATGAGGAGAGGAGAGTTTATTAATATCTAAAAAGTTTTTATTGATCTTTTTCCCTTCTCATTTATGTAATTCTACCTTCTCTTTACACTCCCAGTGGTCAGCAACAAAGTACATATAAAATTGGCTGCATCCTTGTACTTCATTCTTTTTCTGGTGTGAAATACCTTAATTTAATAACACACTCACTGACCCATTTCTTCCTCCTGAAAAATCATCACTGCTCCGTTAATCCAAAAATTAAACCACAGGACATCTGGAGGGAAAAAATTTTAAAAGTACTAAAACTGCTTTTTTCACTTACTCAGGATCCATAGTGTACCCACAGAGCAGTATTTCAGAAGAGCCTTCCGATCTGTAGCAGAGGTCTAATAAAAAAAATAAAAAAAATCAGAAGTTGTCAGCGTCTACAGCTTTATGAGTAAACCAAACATTATTGCACTTTATAAACACTCTGATGGATCAAACCTCTGTGAAAGATCCTTTCCCAACAAAGGGCATACAGAGCTGATCCTCAGAAGATCTGTCTCTCTGACAATTTAAAATAAATAGTAACAATTTGCTACACAACGGACAATGTAAAATTTTATTTGATCTTTGGTAAAAATAAGAATCTCTATGAGAAGGAAAAATCCATGAAATACAGAACAAGTGATGGAAAAAATCATTCTCTGTGCAGTACCCCTAAAATTAGGATCCCTGTACAATGCACAGATAAAGAAGAAAATGCTTGTATAAAACTCAGCCCCTTCTATCCCACACACTCTTGATCTTTCTCCAAATCCAAGATTCACTACTGTCAAATTCAGTTGTTCCAGAGACCTCATTCTACTACTTGTGCAAAGGGAAGGACAAACCTTCTTGGCATAAATACATGCAAAGTATATTGTAACATCTCAGTGAAAAATCAAGACATACATAGACACAGAATTAGGTACAAGAATTATATACAAGAAGACACACAGATTATGTAAAGGGAGTAAAGAAAACCATTTACCTTCATCATTTGGNGTATTTCAGAAGAGCCTTCCGATCTGTAGCAGAGGTCTAATAAAATAAAATTTAAAAAAAAATCAGTGAACCATAAAATCAGAAGTTGTCAGTTTCTACAGCTTTATGAGTAAACCAAACATTATTGCACTTTATAAACACTCTGATGGATCAAACCTCTGTGAAAGATCCTTTCCCAACAAAGGGCATACAGAGCTGATCCTCAGAAGATCTGTCTCTCTGACAATTTAAAATAAATAGTAACAATTTGCTACACAACGGACAATGTAAAATTTTATTTGATCTTTGGTAAAAATAAGAATCTCTATGAGAAGGAAAAATCCATGAAATACAGAACAAGTGATGGAAAAAATCATTCTCTGTGCAGTACCCCTAAAATTAGGATCCCTGTACAATGCACAGATAAAGAAGAAAATGCTTGTATAAAACTCAGCCCCTTCTATCCCACACACTCTTGATCTTTCTCCAAATCCAAGATTCACTACTGTCAAATTCAGTTGTTCCAGAGACCTCATTCTACTACTTGTGCAAAGGGAAGGACAAACCTTCTTGGCATAAATACATGCAAAGTATATTGTAACATCTCAGTGAAAAATCAAGACATACATAGACACAGAATTAGGTACAAGAATTATATACAAGAAGACACACAGATTATGTAAAGGGAGTAAAGAAAACCATTTACCTTCATCATTTGGTACATATATCTTGGGATCCTTGCATAATGAGTCATTGTACAGAGTTTTATTGAGGACACATTTGGATTTTAAATTGCCCATAAAAAGCTGGAGGCCTATTAGTGCAAATACACTCAAGCAAAACACAGTCAGGATCAACACATCCACGAGCTTCTTAACAGACTCAACAAGTGAATTTACAATGACTTTCAGACCTAGAAAAATAAGATCCAATAAAATGGAAAGTGAGAAAAGCAATGCAATGATGTTCCTATATGAGAAGACACAGTAGTTGCAAGTTTGTTAAATACAAAGGAAAAGTATTGATGTGTGGCTTTGACACTAAAATTAAACATCTTCAATGTTTAATTGCTGCTATAATTCCATAGCAAAATCAAAAATATATTTGCAATTACATGGAAATGGTAAAGTTAATATATATTATGGCCATGAGATATGCTGTAATTTATAGATTTTCAAGTGAATTTTTGCAGTTGGACTCTGAAATCATACTTTGGTATCCTAATTAAGGACACAACTTACAAAAATTGAATATCTAGATTGCACAAGCAACATACTGTAGAAAGGATTACACACAATCCAGACAGTGTCTGTGGTCAGTAAGAAAACAAGTGAAAGTCACTCAAATTGTGAAATCAGCATTCTGGGACATAAGCCAGAGAAGGTTAAGCTAATGAGGTAGAACATGAAACCAGAAATATGATGTTTCAGACATATTATGTTAAGAGAAGATATCACATATGGTAGGCTGCTCCAGGAAGACAAATTAAAGAGACAAAGGCACTGGGGTAAATAAAAACGAACATCTGTGATGGGATTAAAAAAAAAAAAAAAAAGGCAGAAAATAAATTTGCCTTTGTCAAAACCATTTGAAGGAAAGATGATTTAAAAAATTATTTTAGGGTGCCACTGAGGGTGCAAAACAGCCACACCTTGGGATTCCTTGGGATCACAAAAAGTGACCAGAGAACTGGAAGACAAGAACAGGAGTGGAATTAGAATTTGTATCCTGGTGAAGCAGAGAGAAAATCAGTAAGATGTGTTGTCCCTTACCTGGTATTACTGAAATAGCTTTCAAAGTCCTCAGTACCCTGAAAGTTCGAAGAATTGAAACGTTGCCAACACTCTGAAATGCAGTGATGTACCTGTAAAATTAACCCACACTGAACTGAATGACAAAGATGGAGCTTTCCAAAGGATTTGTTTATGGAGAAGGCAGTAATGAATACACTACAGAAAATAAATAGGCCAAATATGTCCTAAAATATATGCCTAAATTAATAATCTAAGTCCATTTCTAGGTATGGATATAAAGTAAAGGGGCTTTGGAGCAGTGCCTCTGAAAAAGAAATACAGTAAGCTCCAAGTTAGTGTGGATTTGGATGCTTTAACTTTGGAAGAGTTTATCCATCAAAATGTCAAATAATTGACCAATAAAATCCTCAATGTCATGACCATACTCTCATACCGGGGCTTCTCTCATTAAAGTATATGTTGCAGCTATCTCAAAACAAAATACACACTTCAGGAGAAGAAGTTGAGCAACAGTAGATTTATAATGTGTTTATTCTGTACCATGTGAGTCTTTCTAGCCTTTAACAGTCAGTGGGAACTTGAATATTGCAACTAGTTTCAATTTTAACATTTCAGCAATTAGAAAATTTCAGAAAATCAGTATTTTAAAGCATTGCATATTCTATACAGCACTTTAACAGGTTACCCCATATTTTCTAAGACTTGTCAGAGAGGACATGATTTGTGACCCATCTCATGACAAGGTCATAACTGGTAATAGAATTCCTTAAAATAAAAAATCTCAATACAAAATCCAAGACAACAATGGTTGGAAAGGCAAGCTCCCCCTCAAAGCATGACTTTGTCAGCAGCAGATCAGAGCACATTGGCTTGGCCTAATCTGCAAGACTGAATAATTATCAAGTACTTTAAGCAATAATTACACTTGAGTTAGCAGTTGAGCTAATTTCTAAATAGTTTTCTTTATTGTACTATAAGACATGGAAAAATCCATGTGGACGTACTATTTTGTGAAGTTAAACACAAATTAATTAGGGGTGCAGGTAGGGAAGAAGGAACATAAATTAAATTTTTTATGCAGCTGTTGCACTGTCTATTGATAGTTTTAACTAGTGATAGATGTAGCTGATCAACAATATTCAAGCTCCTTAGCAGTTCATCATTGCCCATAAGAATAATTTTTCATATACATATAGATGTGTGTGATGACACCTGTGTACATAACCTATTATTTACAAATGAGGAAAAACCTACATGTAGTGTTACAAACTACTCCCTTCTTTCTTATTCTGCCACCTGGCAACCTCATTTGGTGCCTTTAGCTCTCATTGTAGGAATAAAAATATTATTTATTCTCTTTTTGGCCCTGTGCTGTAAACTTCAACTGTGTTCCTGCTCTGCAATTGTTTTTTCATGTGAGTTTTACTCCACTATTTAGATTTTTGGTATGTGGAATTACAGATATCCATCTTCACTGCATCTTTTTTAATTCTAACGTCTTTTGACATGTGAGGAGCAAAACTACACAAAGTCTTGAATTAAATTACAGGCTACACAGGGAAATAATGTGTGTTCTGCCTCTTTACTTCTTCTCCAAAATGTCTTCATTTTCTATCTCCTTCTCTGACCATGACTGCATGCTGGAGTGGTGCTTTTACAAAACTGTCTATTTAAACTCCAACATCATTTTCCCAACAAGAGAAAAGTATTTCAGACCCCAGGAACTTGTATGTAAAGCAAAGTCTGTACTTCCTTGAGCATCACTTGACACCGGGATTTCATCTGTTATTTACCAAGTCATTCAACACCTTGGGACCCATTTTGGACCCTTCTCAAATGAGTTTCATCTGATCCAGAGTATCTCTAAGACAACATAAAGAGGCAGGCTTGGTTTGGGCTGTTTATGCAATTGCCTCTTGACAAAATTTAAATATGGACTAAATTGAGAACAATCACAATTCTAAGATGAGCTTTTCATTAAGGTCTTACTTTAAAGTCAGTTTTTCTCATTGCAGACATGCAAATTGTGATTCAAGCACGGTTTAGCAGGGAGGATGCCAACAACTGCAAGGAATTTCAGCAGCACCAAACAGTATTTTCTCTGTGTTGTTTGTCCCCTGAGTGTAAAAGAACAACTGAGTTTTACTTACATTACAATAATAATAGAAAAATCCAAGCAGTTCCATGGATCTCGAAGAAAGGTAAATTCGTTCCAAACAAATCCTCTTGCTACTATTTTTATCAATATTTCAGTAGTATATATGGCAGTGAAAACATGTCTGAGGAGGAAAGTGTATATGAAAGTTACAGAAGTAAATAAAAATATTAATGAGACTGATACACATTCAGGCACATTTCTACCTTTTCTCTGATTTAGTGAGAATAAAGGAAATAAAGGTAGAAAATGTGAAGCAAAATAGGACAAGTTGCATTACTTTCAGAAGCATCATAGGGACAAGATAACTTCCTGAATTTTAGTAAATTTTCCATGTAAATCTACAAACAGAAATATTCACATAAGATATAATGCTATTTCTGGATGAAGGATAGCTCATATTTCTTTAGGAAATATTTTTAAGACTGTGTTTATGTTCTAAAGCAGGCTGGAAAATTTCAAAGCCTCACCATTCTGGCAGAACAATAACAGCAAAGATTTATTTCAGCCTGTAAAGTTTGCCCATTTAATATATTTATTCTGAAAAATACACTGTAACTGAAAGAAATCCTACAGAAAATTAAGTTATTACCATGCTTACTCCAAAATAAAAGAAATTAAAATTACAGAGGCTCCAGGCATATTTCCTAGATTTAATTCTGGAACATTGACTCAAGTTACACTGAATACAGTGCACAAGTACAAAAGAAGCAAGACATTTTAAATAAATGGCTTCCTAGTGGGAACAACTGACTTAGGAGAGTCACCAGGAAACAGGAGGAAAGAACAGAATGAACATTTATTCCTTTATAGCTTTTGCATGAGGCAACTATAACAGACATTCAGGTTATTGTTGAGAGATATGAGAGATACTAAGTTAAAATCCTGCTGCACAGTCTCTCAAAAAGATTTAAACCTTAAAAGGAAAAATGGGCCAACCTCCTATGTTACACCAAATAGCAAAATTAGGCAACACAATAAAAGGGCAAATGGTGAGAGCCTCTAAGAAAAGGCACTGAGGCTCCACAAAAGACTGTGTGATATAATAACAATCCTCAGTCTTCCTCAGAGGTCTATCTGAGAATTTTCAAGCCCCACAATTAGATCACCACATTATTTAAATTTTTCAGTCCTGCACATTAGTATCCTTGGAAAAATAGTGAACACATGGCTTTGAGGTACTTACTCAGTCCAGTTGGTTTCTACAAGACGGTGAGGGATAGTCATGGCTATACAATTGAGTAACACAGTAAATGTAATAATGCCAATAAAAAATGTGAATAGCAAGTTAAGGAGAAAATGCTACATTATAAAAAATGAAGTTCATAAAAGTTGCTGATTTCCACACACAAAAACCACACAAGCATTCAAATAATTACTTTTCATTTATATATGCTCAGAACTTTTCATGTGCTTTCCAAAGAAACTTATAACAGAATCACAGCTTATCCTGGGCTGCCAAGGACCCACAAGGATCACTGAAATCCAATTCCCATCCTTGCACAGAACCATCCCAGGAATCCCACTGAGACTACACCTTCTCAGCTGGTTAAAAGTCATGTTTTAAATATAAAAATGAATTATCTGCATGTGGAGACAGTTTTAGAAGTTAGGACACTAGTGGGACATGACATGTTTGACATGTTCAGACATGTTCACCTCAAAAGACCTATTTCATAGGTCATAATTCATAATTCCAAATAAAAGCAGAAAAAGCAGAAACAGAGGAACAGAATGACAGAAAATGGCACAGAATATTTTAAGATTCAAATAAGGGAAACCAATGAAAGGATATGAATGGATCAGAATTTTAATTGCTGTTTTTCTGACTGGATTAAAAGGACCAAATATAAACAAGGCAGGTGTGGCAGTAAACCGGAAAATAGTCCTCCTTTTATTTATCACCATAAAAGTCTATGAAAAAAGGGATTCATTGTATATGAAACATTTAAATTAATAAAAAATTTCTGCAAAAATTACATGTTCAGTTTTTCAAGTCTGCATCTAGAACTATAACTACAGTTAGGAGTACAGCTTTCCTTTATTCTTACTTGGAGCTGCGACCTGATTATACACATTTTGTAGGAAAGACAGCAGCTCTATAGAAGTTCATTATTGCCTGAGAGGAAGAAGCCATAATGGGAATGAATATGAAGAGCAAGTAATCATATTCACTTGGCCAAAGTAATTAAATTACTACCCCGGGACTGTAACAATGGTCTTAATACCTTACTCTTGGACAGTTTCATAGGCTACAAGAGATTATTTACAAGATACAGATTGTGTAGCAGTGCCAAAATCCTGAACCATCAGAGCAAAAATTTTAATTTTGAAATATCTCTACATTGTCACATCACATTTAAATTCCCTCTAAGCTACCTTAAGGTCCATGCAGCTCAGCACTTTTGTCATACAGTGAAAATGAAATCTCTTGAATGAAAAACAGTTTCCTAACTTTAATAGAAATTTCTTCAACTCAATCAACCTTAGTTTCTCTTCATCAATAGTATCACTTTGATTACTTTGAGAAAAAAGTATCTGGAAGATTAAAGTGGAGAGTGTGTTTTCTGATGAAATTATTACACTCCAATACCTTGCTGGCATACATTAAAACAGCAACTAGGACTGGATGGAAACTTCTGCTCTTCAGATCAAGTCTTCCTTGACAGTAGTAATCATTTAATTAAAGTATTTAATTTAGAAGGGATTTCTAGACTATCTATTTTATACACTGCTATAGTCAGCATTACCAACCACTCTGGAATAGCATGAAGTATGTGCAATATAAATATGGAACAATAAACAAAGACAGTGAGACATAAAATTAATTTAAGACAATGAAAATACATGGGTTAGCTACACAGAGTACTGGAAATATCTCAAATGTGCCTCCCTTAATTTGTATAATATTTGTAATTCAGTGAAAGCATCTGCAATTCCAGTGTGACCGACTGTTGGACAGGCACTGTTTATACAACAGGGAGTTCAGCCTCACAGGCATCACAGCAACTGCTCTGGAAAACAAAGCACCACTAATCCCAGAATATATTTACTATTAAAGTGTACCAATCACATATCATATTTTCATAATTAATCTGACTCTTAACTGGAACTTAAAATACCTCTCCATTCCATAATGCAGAGCATAGCTCCCCCTAAAAGTTATCAGTAAAGTTCAAACATCTGTCTACTGAACAATCAAACCCCAGAATCTCCTGAATAGAGCTTTTACCATCCCTTAAGAGTTCGGCAGGCAAAAACAAAAATTAAAAAAATGCTTTGGGAAGTTTTAACCTTGTGATCACTGTAGTATGGATCAAAATCCTCCAGGGGTTCCCCAACGAGCTCTGCAGGAATGTCCCCGTACAGAGATGGCAACGTTTTGCAGATTTTCAGGTCAAGCTGAGGAGTGAGTTTATCTTCTTCAACTCCTCGGTCCTTATTCTTTCCTTTAACTTTGACTTGCTCCTTTTTTTTGTTGGCAATCCTTTCCTCAATTGCTGCCAAGGACTCAGGGGTGAAACGTCGAAAGCTGTTCATTTCTGATGACCAAAATGAGGGATTCATTTTTCCTTCTGAGTGTTTCTTTCCAGTACTAGAGGTAACTTAAGAAAGAAAGCTCTTGACAATTAGAAAATACCAGAAATAATACCCAGCTTTAATATCTATTAGATAAATGATTGTTTACTTCTCTGAAACTCTGTGTCAAAATATAATAAAATAGATTAGAATAGGAATAGACTATTTCAATTGAAAAGAATCTGCAATGGCCATCCAGCCCAGCTGCCTGACCAGCTCAGGGCTGAACCACTGTAATGCCTCGGGCACTGCCCAAGTGCCTCTGAAACTCTGACAAACCTAGGGCATCAACCATCCATCCAGGAAGCCTGTTCCAGAGTTTGACCACACTCTTGGCAAAGAAATGCTTCCTAGTGGCCCATGTAAAGCCCCTGCAGTGTGGCTTTGGACCATCCCCACCAGTCCTGCCCCTGGATCCCAGTGAGAAGAGCTCAGCACCTTATTCTCCACTTTTCCTCCTCAGGAAGCTGTAGAGAGCAATGAGGTCACCCCTCAGCCTCCTTTTCCCCAGAGCAGACAAGCCCAAAGCCCTCAGCAGCTCCTTTCAGGGCATTCCTTCCAGCCCTTTCACCAGCTTTGTTGCCTTCCTCTGGACACACTCAAGGACCTTCTCATTCTTCCTAAATTGCAGGGCCCAGACCTGCCCACAGTGCTCCAGGTGAGGCCACACCAGCACTCATCACAGCACAACAATCACCTCTTCTGACCTCTTCTGATGTGTTTGAGGCACACAGCATATAAGGCAAAACCATTGATTTAGATAAAAGAGTAATGGAAAATAAACCAAATAAAGATTAACTACCAAATCTGGATCTACCCTGTGCAATCCATAGGTTACAGAAGACATACCTTTTTCCTTTGCCTTTCCAGCTGGGAAGCATCAAANGAATAAAGATTAACTACTGAATCTGAATCTACCCTGTGCAATCCAGGTTACAGAGGACATACCTTTCCAGCTGGGAAGCATCAAAATCACATCTCTATCAGAACTCTGACAATCACCTAATTGTTTCTCTCTGAAGCAATTGAAGTAGCAGCAGCCTTGCACCTCAGTTACAGTCCCTCGGTAGTTCCTGAAAACAAAATTTAGTTCCACATGTCCCACCTCTAAAGCTCATCAGATCCATCCCCTCCACAGAGCAAGGCCAACCCTGAATTTGGCTTTGTCCAGTTGCATTTTCAATTATTCTGCTTGAGGCTTAAATCAAAGGGGAAAGGTAGAAATGAGAAGCACTGAGGTGACTGAAGGCAAATCCCTGAAAGTATTCAGTTATTGATGCCTGAATTTACCTCTTTACTGTAGATGACAGGAATTTACATGACAAGCTCTCATCCACAGAAGACGAAGAAAATTTTGTCCCATTACAGGATGATTAGTCCTTTGTGACTCATGTCAAAACTGATTTCTCCCATGTAATAAACATATTTGGTCACTAGCAAGTCTTTAAAATACTCTGCATTTTTGATTGCTGAGGTCCAACTCTGTTGGTTCTTGCGAGCTCACGTGTTGACCATGTTAGAGAATCGATACTCTCTTGCAACTACAGCTCTCTTCTTTAGATGCACATATATTTATTTTAAAAGAATATGCAAGCAAGAATGATTGTGTAATGATTTTGTTGGGGTTTATGGGCTTTGGGAGGGTTTTTTTAACCTCCTCTGGGACTTTCCAAGCATGTTCAGATCTGACCAGGAACCGCAAGTCAGAGATCAGAATTTACCATGGTAACAAAATGGAAGTATATAACCAAAGAACTGTTACTTTGCCAAACCACACAGACCCATTTCTAATCAAAAGCTCAAAAGATAAATTGAAACTCAAGATTTTTTTTTTTTCCGTTTCTAATAACCCTAAGAAGATCAGTTTTATCTTCAAAGCAGTTTTAAGGAATCCAGAAACTCAGTTTTTAGGGAACTACGTCAACTGAAATAAATGAAGCAGAGAAAATGGTTTTAGCAAATGCAAACATCATTTTAGTATTAAGGATTTCAGAGCTGAATTTAGAAAAAAAAAAATCTGACAAAAGCCATGATCAAGAGCAAAAATATGCAACACACTCCCTTCAGCAACTGTGACCAGAAGTCGTAATTGGACAAACATTCATGGACATTCATGAGAGGATTTCTTGAGCAGACCTGTACCAGAAACTTACTTGTGCTCACATGGAACAACAGACCTGGCCTTTGATTAACTGCCAAGTATTTATAGATTTTGACTTGGGTTAGGGAAAAGGAGGCTAAGAAGATGTGACTGAAAAATCCTTCTGATACAGAGAACTAAAATTATATCAAAAAGAGTGAGTGACTACTTGGAATTCCTGAAGCTCGGCTAAACTCAGCCACCTCATCATATCCTGCTGAATTAGCTGAATTTTTAAGGAAAGATGCTGAGGTAAAGTGTTACCCTTAGAAATAATTTCAATTTTTGCATGGGACACAAAAGTTTCTCCAGTAACCAGTTCTGGGATGGAAGATACAGAGTAATTTTTCTTAGAAGTAGCCTAAGCATGAGATTTTTTTTCTAGAACCTGAGAGAACAAACTTGGGTGTGTAACTATAAGTTAGTGCAAAGAAATTGTGTGTCAATATGTACTATGTCAATAGGCTGCTGAGGCAGATGCAAGGCTACAGTTCAGGTCTGGTAACTTCCAGTACAATATATGAAAGAAATTTTCATTTAAATTAAATTATGAGTTGAACAGGTTCTGATTTCTCTGGTCCTGTAGTAGAGACCAGTCCATCACTAGCAGATACAAACTCACTGGTACCTTCAGTCACTAAAGTACCACGTTCTACAGGATCAAAGATACATAAACACATCTTAAAAATCAACTTTTTATTTTAAATTAAAGTGGAAATGACTTAGTTTTCTCATCTTGAGAGAACTGAATTCATTGCACAAAGCTAGGCATAGTTTGAGGTTAGTCTAACTGCCTTAAGGGTACTGCAAAAATGACACATAATATTTTTATGTCAAAACCCAATGAATTCCAGATATACTGATGAAATTCACTGAACAAATGACATACAGAGTACTAGAAAGGGATGAATAATAAGTTATTAAGTTAAACAGATGCTGAGCACCACTAAAGCACAATTTGCTACTAAAATTTCTTAAGATAAAGGGTTTTCAGATAATTTTCTAGAATAGCAAAGCAATGCCAAAAACGAGTCTATTAATACAATGTTTCAGAGACATAAATTACCAAATGCTTGCTGGGGTACTGACTAATCACCAGAGATGATAACTAACAAATTTAGACTTTTAGACTGAAAAACAAAATGCAAATTCAAGCCTTATATACAACTCCTTGATTTGGTTCTATTTGTGTGAATTGGATGATAACCCATTCTGAGTTCCAAACTCCTTCTATCAGCTCCCTTGTCAAGGGCCACCCACTGAATATTTCCTGTCAGCACATGGATCTGGAATAATAAAAGGTAAACTAACTGCTAGGTTGGTTTTAGTGTGCATTTAGTATATTCTTTCACATGGGAATAAAGAATGAAGATGAGTTCACCTCTTCACCAGAAATAAGAAAACAGAAAGCAGCTCACAGCAACACTTTATGAAATAGGACAGAAATTCTCTCTTTTCTGTTCTGTACCCTGCCAAAAGCTTCTGCTATCACCTACTCAATTTCAATGAGCAGAAAAAAACTTCTGTTTCTGATCACATTTTTCTTCTATTTAATTGCCAGTGATGGTGAACAGATCTAACAGATTCTAGTCCTCAGTAAAATCTGACTTGGACATGTTAGAGGACTACCCCTGTTTCTAAAACACCAGGCCATTTATTCCACCCAGCACTTTCTCTCCCACACTCCACTTCTCACTCATCACCCCATCTCAAGGAAAAGTTTGTGTTTGGATGGGTTGGATTAATATCTACCAGTGTGATTTTTCAGGGGTTATTTTGGTGGGAGGGTGTTGTTCAGTTTGATCTTTTAACACATGTAATAAACAAAGTTATTCACAATATCAATATAATATCATATCATATACTCACTCATTACTTCCAAATTCAGAATTTTTTCCAATGGGCTAGACCATGCATTACTTAAACTTCCTGAAAAAAATCACTCACCAGTATTTTTGTAAGAAAAACATTCCAGACTTGTGTAGGTAAAGAAATTTCAGCATTTCAAATTCAGTGTAACTAAGATTAGATAGTAGTAAAGCAAATTTGAGGAATACTATGCATGAGGTGATATAACAAAATAGAGCAGTCAGTAATTAATACTATAATGATTAATATGACAATAATTAAGAGTAATTAATATGAAAATATATCATTGTTCAGGAAAATATTTTACTGACACATGTATGTTATAGGAAGAGCTGCATGTTTACAACAATGTAGTGGTTCTACATTAATGACAGATTTTCTTACATACATGCTCCCTGTACCTAAAATAAAACATCTAATACTTATAAACGTGTCTGCACATATTTTATATATATATATAGACACACTTGTACACATACATCCTCAAATTTTTTGATCAAATAGACATAGAATTAAATTAGGATAATCAGAAACTGAGTTTTCTCATAGCATACAAATATTTAGCAAAAACAATATACTTACAATATCCCCTTCAAAATAAAAAAGCCTTCACACTGATTTCTGAAGGTAATGTTGCCTGGTTTTTATCTCCAAGGAGACAGAAAGTCTTGGTTCTCTCACCTTCACCTTTCCATTCCCAACAACATCATTTCTCCTGAACCAGCTCCCATACAGAAAGTTTTCTTTGCAGTGGGATGCCTGTGGGAGGGATGGAGGGAGGAGCTTGGCTGCTTTTCTGAAAACAGCAAATGAAATTTTCTGCTCTCACTGACAATACTCGAAGAAAGGGAAAAGTGCTTGGGTGATAATTTTGAAGAATAATCACCTAAATGTTAATCAATTATTTTCTTCCTGCTGAAATCCTAGCTACGTTTATTAAAAGCAAAAATGGATTTTTGTTCAATTGGAAATATGTGTGTAAAATGGTAAGAAAGTAAAAGGTTTCCCCTTTCACATTTCATTCCAAGCTTTTAACCATGCAGACAGGCATTAAATATTGGTACAAAATTTGCCTTTCATTAAAAGCTTCTGGTTAGAAATTAGAGTATATATTACTATTTTTCATTCCTTAATTTCCACTTTTTTTTTATTCCCAGGCTCTGATGCATATTTGTTATATCTTATACAGACAAAATCTGAAATTCAAATATACTATCTGTTATACACAAGACTAGAGCCCAAAATACATTCAACAGCACACTATGCCACCCCTTCCATTAAAACATACAAACCTTGTTAGAGCAAAATGAAAATCACAACATTTTTCCTCATTTCTGAAATTACTTATATTTATTTTTTAAAAATTGATGCCCAGAGCCTGCTAGCAATAGGTATTGGACAGAAACACACTCACATTCATGGTAAGCCCTAATGCTAAGTACAGTTATTTCTCTTAATTACATCAACAGAACAAATTACTGTCTGAATTTTTTTTTTCTTGATGAAGTAGAATATAAATCTTTCCTATCATCTTTACTGATGGTAAGAGAGTTACTCCAGGTTCTGCTGGAAGAATTTTACTGAAGCAACCACGCTGTCCTTAAAAGCCAGGCAGCGCTAATGCACATAAAGAAACAAACAGCGATTAAACATTTTTCTGGATAGAAACAACTGAAGATGGTTTTAAAAGAAATAAAACCCTAAGTGGTAGCTGTGGTGCAAGCAGCAACAAGACATTTTAAGTTCCAGCATAAGTTATTTTTCTAGAAAGCAAGATTATGTTCTCAAGACAAGTTCAATTAAGAGAGCAGAATTTTATAAATCACTCAAGCATCACTCTATAAAGGCACTGTAACTGCTACATTTACAATGCTGTACCAGCTAATACCACTAAGTGCAATAAAGATCCCTACCTGCATGTATTTATTCTGCTGTATCTTCTCCATCCATCTGTCCCTGTGAAAAATGGGACACAGGGGATAAACACAGACCTCAACACAACAAAAAGAATTGCACTCCCTCTGTACACTGTAATATTGAAAATCCAAAAAGCAAGAGCTCAGAGGACAAGATTTTTTATCTTCAGCAGTTTAGGACATGCAGCTAACCACAAAACACTTAGACAAGTTACTTTTCTTGTGCTACAGTGGAAAATTTCCTTTCTTCCATTAGGGAGGCAATTTCTTACAGAGGGGAGAGGGCAGAAAACCAACCTCAGAGTAACAACACTCTCTTCTTCCCTTTTTCATTCATTATTCCTGTGGAAATAGGAGGAGGAAAATTGAGGAAATGAAAAAGCTGAAGTTTAACAACAAAAAGATAATGTTCATTATATAAATTACTAAAATTAAATTCATTATAGAAATTACCAATAATTTATTCATCATCCTCTTGACATGGATCTGTTTTCTCCATTAACTGCAAAGTACAGCACTTCTCTTTTTCCTTTTTATTGCCAGAGCACAAGACAAATATTTCTTGTTGGTAGCATTAGCACACCACCATTAGTTTAATGACTAAGAGTGTACAGATGTCAAGAGCTGAAAAAAACAGATTTTTGCATAATTAAATGTATCTTGTAACTGTGCCATAACTCTAAACATCAGTTGCCACTTCAAATTAGGGATCAGAAATGCAGTCATGAAAGATATCGAGGCATCTAACAATTCATGCACGTTGCATGACCCTCATATCCTCAGATTCCACCCAGCCACCTCCCCCACCAGCTTCCACCTACGGAGAAATGCTGCGTGGTACAATCCCAGAAATCTCCTGCTCAGTGGGATAACAGACATGTCATCTCTGTCTCAGAGGAAGAAGGCTTCTCAAGAGAGAATAGGTCTCTCATCCTATTTTTTCCCAGTTATAGGAATGAGACAGCTATTTAAGTTCCTAAAAATTCAGCACAATTTACCTTCTTTTCCTGTCTAACTAAGACTTCCCCTCAATAACTTGCTGACCATGGAACCCTTGCTGTGGGACATCTGAAATTAAGATCATCAAAAATCTCCTTTACACTACATTACCCTGCAAGATGCATCTGTATTATTAAGATACTATGTATCAAATGGGCTAAAATTACAATCTGGACACAAGATCCCAAATGGATTCAAGAGGGAATGGAACAAGAATTTCAGACAAATAAGTCATTGTCATCATTTGATATATCTGTAAATCTAATCCTGAAATTTGCACACTGACCTCTTCAATTGTTTCTTTATGTATGATTCATACAAGCACAGAAAGTTTGAGTAAAAAAATGTTTTACAGAGACAAAATAAATACATTTATCAAAAATGTAATGGAAAAATCAACTCCACTTTACTTATAGGCTAAAAACACCCAGTAACTTTGATCATAACAGTTGGAAGGAAAATTATTTGAGCACGTGAAAGACATTTCATATTTTCAAGAAATGGATCCTGCAAAACAAAATCATACAATCCCTAACTAGATCGTGTCATCCACTGACAAAGAATGCTATTGAATTTGATATAAACTATCTTTTTAAGTGTTTTAATTTAGGTCAAGATTCTCACAGAGACAAATCACGACTGTTAATTACAGAGTTTATGGTTATGGTTCACTGTCCATTAGCCAGCACCAACCACAAGTGAGTCTGAGACAAACACGGTGATGCCAATGACCCTCCCTTAGAATCAGCAAATGCAAACCACTCTTCACACAAAAAAACCCCCACAAACATAGAAAGTACAGCTGTGTACATAACAGCAAAGAGGTATGAACACAGACAGCAAAATACTCTCCTGGAAGCAAAATCTCAGCCCCTGAAGAGCAGGGAATGGAAATCACGTCAGAGGGAGCACAGGGAGATTTTGAGTTTAGTTAAAGATAGCTGCACCACAGGAATAGAGGTTGTCTCCTTTGGGCATAATAAAAATAAACACAAATCATAATCATAGCAAAAAGCTGCTATTAAGAGAAATCAGAGTTTATTTTTACCTCCTTCCAACATATAATGAAAAGAGTTTTCCAAGTACCTTTAGAGGTAAAAATCAGAAAGTTCCATTAATGAGGAACACCTGTTTAAATGTTGTAAACCTGCACAAGAGATTGCATGACAGACAGAATTTCTTAACAGAAAATCATAAAGATTTGCAGATGAATGAGAGCTTTAATATTGGATGGCTCTTCAAGTTGAAGTTAAAATTAGTCAAATGTAGGCCAATAAAATGGCACAAGTATTTAACAGGATGGACAATTTTGCACTGAAACAATTTGTGAAATAACTTGTGGCCTTCTCAAATACTCAAAATTATTAAAGTCTGATCACAGTAGACCTTTTTTTTCACATCCCCACCTTGCTTTATGTACAGATGTACACAAGAAATCCACAGCAGAATTTTGTAGGGCAATAATTCATTATAACACAGATCTTGAGCAATGTTAACAGTTGCTAACTCTGATGCTAACAGCTTACAAATGATATTTCTTACAAATTTGTGTTAAAAAGGTACTTCACTGCTAAGCAATAAAATTTCATACTCCTTGGTAATTCAAGGATTTGCATTGGAGACACTTGCAATGAAAATCACTTGGAGAGATTTCTATTTACTGTGGCTGCAAAATCAGAGAATTTGCAATCCTCCTTCCTGTCTGTAACCTAAACTGGCATACAGGGAGTGCAGTGCCCACAATTTGGGAAGCACTATAACCTCTGGAATATCACATTAGGAGTGATCTCTAAGTAATGCACACACATTTATTACAATGGAAACTCAAATGCATCCTTCATGGGCTGCACTAATTCAGCTGCCGGCCAGAAGATTCAGGATTCCCCTTAATTTCAAGGGTGACTAATTTCAAGACGTAGATGAGATTCCAGGAATGTCTTATAAAATATCATAACCCTGGAACAAGAACAAAAGTACTAGGGGACAACCAAAAAAAAAAAAAAAAAAAAAAAGGGGTAGAGAAATATAGAAATACATCTACTTTGTTACACTTGGAACACAGAATAACTATATGTTACATATACAGTAAACTCAAAAACAATACACAGAGAAAGTAATACACAAAATCTCCAAAGGCATGAGTCCAGAAAAAATTAGGGGCTTTGGCAAATTATCTGTGAGATAAACAAAATGTGCAACCCAATCTCTCCTAGAAAAGAATCTAAGAGTGTAAAGTACATGCTGTATTTATCAAGACAATAATTTGCATGATTGCCATTTCGCTTTTTTCATGCTGCACAATGAAATAAGAACTCGACAGACATGAAATTTGGTATTTGGTAAATAGCTAATTGAATTTACAGAACAACAGGAAATAGCTTTTATGGTAAGTACACATTAAACGCATTGTTACACAAAGTAGCTTTCTGCCTAATGACCTAATGTACACTGAAGAAGTCTGAAAATGATCTCAGTGCCTGAAGTTCAAGTTATTCCATCTGTTTCTTCTTAGTGTTCTGAAAAACAGTATTAGTATTTTTGAAACATTTTACATTTCTCCAGAGTAAGATGCTAAGAGCAAAATACTGCTGTTACAATCTCTGGAAGGTTTGCAGCATTTCTGATGTAGTCTTGTTAACACAGTTTATGAAGTCTCACCTTTTATTGCATGGGCCTCCAAACACAACCATGAAATGAGAAACAGAGAGCCCTAGCAAAGGTAGCAAAGGTTGAGATTTTTGGTTTCACAGTTATTTCTTACAGTACTTCCCTGTAAGATTAAAGCCTAAACTTCAACACCTCAAGAATGCAACTCATAAAAAACTACGTAAGACCAAACAGCTTAGCAAATTAAAAACAAAGAAACCATAGAATTATAGAATGGTTTGGTTTGGAAGGGGCTTTAAAAATCATCTAGTCTCAGTCCCCTCCTATGGGCAGGTTGTCCAGGGCCCCATCTAATCTGGCCTTGAACACTTCCAGGGATGAGGCATCCACAGCTCCTCTGAGCAACCTATGCCAGTGTTTCACCACCTTCACAGGGAAGAATTGATTCCTAGTGCCTAATCTAAATTTGCCCTTTTTCAGTCTGAAGTCATTCCCCCTTGTCATCCCCTTTACCATCACTACATGCCCTTGTAATTACTCTCTCCACCTTCCTGGTAGGCTCCCCTGCTGGTGGGGGAGTGAACCAGTGGCTTTGAGGGGCTTTGGCTGTTGGCTGGGGTGAAGCCACAAGAAGTCCAAACAGTCCAGTCGCTGAATCCATCTCTCTCCAGTTCAGAGAGAAGGATGTTGTGGGGGACCATGCCAAGGACTTTTACAGAAATGACATCCAGAGCCCTTCCTTTGTCCATTAATGTGGTCACTCCATCACAAAAAGCCACTGGGGTGGTCAGGCAGGACGTGCCTTTGGTGAAGCTGTACCAACTGTTCTGAGTCACCTCCCTGTCCTCTATGTGCCTCAGCACAGCTTCCAGGAGGAACTGTTCTGTGATCTTCCCAGGCACAGATGGAAGGCTGACAGGGTGGGAGCTCCCAGCAGCCTCCTTTCTACTCTTTTAAAGATTGGACAAAATGTTTCCCTTTTCCCAGTTACCTGGGACTTCACCTGACTGCCAGGGCTTTTCAAATGCCTTGGAGAGAGGCTTGGCAACTACATCAGACAAATCCCTCAGGGCTTTGGGATGCATCTCATCAGATCCCATAGACTTATGTGTCATGAACTTGATTGTTACTTGTTGTGGTGTGTTTTTT
>VZTR01008894.1:223-73310 GCA_013400775.1 Chaetops frenatus
CCCCCAGGCATGGCCCCCTCAGTGGTGCGGGTCCCAGTGGCACCCGCTGCACGGACGCAGCCCGTGCCCGGGGGGTGCGCACCTTCCTGCTCCCTTAAACTCCCCCACGAATGGCCACTGCCACCGCCCTCCCGGCAAGAGAGGACCCGCCCCCGGGCTCTCCATTTCCCCCACCTTTGGAAAAGCAGAGACGAGACACTGTTTGTGTTGATTTATTTATTAATTCATAGTCTGATAGCTGGTGTAGAGGGAAATGAACTATACATCAGGGCCTAAGACAGGGAGATCCAAAAGGCTTGTTTCCATAACAATTAAAAAAAGAAAATTAATATTTTTAAAACTTCTAAAAAGCTTCTAGTGTGCAGACTGCAACATTCTCTAGGCTCAATGTTGGGTGCAGCCTCCCCCTACCAGCCCTACAAGCAATCTGAGCGCGAAGCAATGTCACTGCAGGTGCCTGGCATGGTTGCAGCACAGCACATTCCCTACGGCATACACAAGGCCAAAGCACTGGACCCACACACAACTCTAGGGTGATGCTACGGAGTCAGCAGTTGCAGTGGGTCTAGGGAGGTTACTGTACGCAGCAAGGGTGATGGATGGAGAGTCTGTGCCTATATGGCTCAACTTTGGGGTGGGGAGGGACTGCTTTGCTCTCCAAGGCTAAGCTGGGTCAGTCGCTTTACTGCAGTGGTGCTTCTCAGCTGCAGGGCAGCCAGGGGCTCTCCCAGCAGATGTGCACCCACTGAAACGCAGGGCTGCCCTGCCGAGGCCACCGTCACATGGCCCAGAGCCGGAGGTGCACTTGTTCTGCACCTGGCCACAGTGAGCAAACTCAGACTCTGCAAAGCACATCCATGACCACTTCCAGGAGAAAGAGCAGGGGGTCTCCACATCACTGTGCTACAAAGGCCAGGTCCCCACATCAGTTAGGTAAAGGACAGGGTCAGGGACCTGGTATCAAGTGCCACTACCTGCACGCTGTGCTCCTGGGGTCAAGTATTACAATAGGTTCAATCTCCGGCCTGACTTTGAGCTGCCTGGGAAGCTCTGCCCAGCGCTGCTCTCCTGTTGGAGCAGCCAGTCTGAGGCTGCCCCAGCCCCCAGGGCTCAGGCTGCTTGCCATGGCACATTCCACCTGGAGAAAATGCAGCCACCGGGGCAGAAGCCCCCATATCTCTGGGATTGGTCCCGGGAGGGTCAGTATCCAGGGCTATAACCCCCCTTGCACGGAGGCCAGGGTCCCTGCAAAGCCCTTGCCTGGGGTGTGTATTGCATGGCTGTTGGCTATTGCTAGCTCCTGGCTCATCTCCTGAGCAGATATTGTGCTGAGTAGAGCTAGGTACGACCCCATGTGTGGCACAAGCATCCCCTACTCTCTCTCCCTGCACATCCTCCCTGGGCCCCAAGCACCTCAATGCAGGCGTACAGCTTCAACCCAGCTGGAGCCAAAACAAACTGGGGCTGGACCACGGGACTGCACCTCTAGGTCCCCCTCTTCAGGCCAGGAAGGGGCCAGGCTCAGGCAGAGGGGCACAGGACAGGGGTGGGCTGCTGCCCTCTCACTCCTAAAGCCTTCCTGCTCCATTCATTCACCAGAGCTGCTCACATATTCCAAAGGCTTTGCCCACCCTGCAGCCTGAAGAGGTATTTGAGAGCAGAGCTGTTAGTGCTTTGTACATACTGCTAGAGTGTCCCTAGGGGTTTGCATAGTATTTATTGGTTCATATACACAAGGCTGATTGCTGTACAGTTTACACTTTCAACATAAGCAACGAGCTCAGTGCTCAGCCCAGAGCTCTGCCCTGGCGGGAGACTTTGAACGTGCTGGGGAGAGGAAGGGCAGCCCTGCACCAGTCCCTCTGCCCAGGGCAGCTGTGCTCCCTGCAGCTTCCCCTTGCACCCTATGGCCACTGCTGCCCTCCCCAAAACCCAACACTCACAGGGAGGGATGAGAAGCAAGTCCAGCAGAGGCAGCTAGGGCATTTGCAGGGGGCCAAGCACCTCTCCTTCTGTGGTGAGCAGTGCCATGCTGTCCCAGCTTTCCTCTTGCAGCTGGAGCACAGATGTGGGGATGCATCCACACGCTCAATCGCACGGAGGTGGAATCTCCCTCCCGTTCTCTTCTACTCCAGCTCTTGCCTCCCAAAGGAGCTGAGAGCATGCCCCTGGTGTGTGGTGCTGTCTCTGGGTTCCTGGCAGCAGCGGGGCAGGGACAGAGGCCCCTCGTCAGTTTTAAGTACTGTAGCTCATGCGTCTTGCAGTCAGTCAGTCATGCGGATAGGACGGTAAGTATGTCTCATACAGAAATCATGCCATTAGCCTATAGAAACATGTACAGCCAGCCCTGCTCCCCTCCACTCTCTGCTCTCCTCTCCTCTCCTCTCTTCTTAGGTATGTGTCAGAACGTGTGTGAAGTTCAGTGGTTTGGTGCTGAGGTGTGATCCTGGAGAGAAACAGAGACACAGAAATTGGGTTACCAGGCATTCATGGTGGCACATCCAGGATAAATGGTGGGGGCAGCCAGGTACATGGCGGGGAAGTCCCTTCCGTACATTGTACTTGTCCCAAATGCACCCAATTCTGCCAAGCAACCACAAGACAAGTTTTGGGGGGTGTCAGAGAGACAGTGACAGAGCACCACTAAGTGGCCTGCCTGGAACTAGGAGCAATGACATCGATGGTATTGATGGTGCTGCCCCATCTGCAAAGAGCAGCAAGCAGGGGCTGAGCTGCACCAACAGCAATGTGGCACTGGGAAGGAGCTGGGAGGGCTGCTCTAGGTTCTGGGATGGAGGAGGCCAGCCTTGAGCCTCCCGCCTCAGCTAGGGGGACTGACTGCACCCCACTCTCCCAGCAGTGAGGAAGATAGAAAGACCTTCCCTAGTGCACACCTTGGGCCACTTTCACAGAATGGAAAACTGCAAAAGCAAAGCAACAGGAGTGGTGCCCCAGAGAGAGGGAGATCCAGAGACTGTCTTGGGGAGTGGAGCAGGCAGAGGGGAACAGTCTGCATGAACATGTGCCCACAAGCATAAGCCCCTTGACTTTCATACACCAACAGAGAGCTCACTAACAGAGTAGTGAGAGAAGGGAGAGAGAGGGCAGAGTGAGTCATGCATGTACAGCAGAGGCCAGAGCACCAAGTGCCCCTGCTCAGCAGCCTCCTGTCAGGCTCAGGCAGTGCTGGGCAGCTGGGATGCACATATGCAACACCTTCCCCCAGTGCTGCATTGTCAGCCCAGCAGTGAATGTGCAGAGAAAAATGATGCAGGCTCAAGTGTGCTGTGCCAAGCAGCCTGCCTTCAGCCTGGTCTAGTCCCACTCTAAGGGGAAGGCAGGGGGACCAGAGAATTGCACAAGACTTAAGGGGTGATTCTGAGCTCAATGGGGATGAATGGAAGAAATGTCCTAGGTCAAAGGTGGGTGCCCTGTTGTCAGCCCCTACAAGTGTCACGTTCCTGCACCTGCCACTCCTGCATTCCTACTGCCCTGACATCCCCCAGCAGCACCCTGCCAAGGCCTGCCCCCATCTCAGCTTCAGCAGACCCCACTGCTATCCTCTCCATGGCTGGCAGAGGCAGCAGCTGCATCCCCCAGAACAGTGCTGTGAGCAAAGGCAGTAGGCCACGGCCCCACACAACCCCCCTTCATCTGACCCACAGCTCTGCCAGTGGGGAGACCCCTTGGGAAGAGAGACACCAAGGCACCAGCTCCAAGGGCTGGTCTCATCAGTCACAAGGCTGCACAGTTAGTGGTCATGCATGAAGTACTGCTGAAACCCCATGCAAATGCAATCTAGTCCCTGGAGTGGCTTTGGACAAAGACCATCCCTGTGTCTGTAGCCCAGCACAGCCACGAGTAACAGCTCTGTGACCCTGTAACTGGGGACCATCACCCCGAGCACTGCTGCACTGCAGTAGCAGCCCTTGGCACTGTGGCTGCAGTGGGGTGCTGTGCACACAGCTGGCCAGAGCATTGCTGCAGACCAGGGCACCCTGTGCCCACAGCACCCGGGAGCAGGTTATCAGCAGGGGCACACTGCTGCCCACCCTCAGTCTTTTGCTGAAGCACAGCAAACCCTCTCTGCAGGCCAAGAGCTGGGCACAGGCCTGCCACACTTTCCCCAGGAGAATGTGCATGACCAGCAGCTCAGTGTAGGCAGCAGCATGGAGAGCCAGGACAGAAGGAAGAGTAAAGGTAGGGTTACCTCAAAAGAGGCCATTTGAGGGGTCACTGCTTCCCCCTTTTCAGGCTGGCTCGTTTCACTATCTGAGCCCCCATCCTGCCCCCAGAGACCTCTGGTTTCGGGACACGCACTCGCACCTCCTCCTGAGGAAGCCGCAGGGGCAGGAAGCAGGACATCACCCAGGTGAACAGAGACATAGAGAAGAGGACAGGAGAGGGAAAGGCAGAGTCAGTTGGCAGACAGAAAACACCAAGCAAGAAGACTGGTGCAGTGGGCAAGATTTGCCCCTGGAAATCTTAGAGGGGAAACAGGAGAGGAGCGCAGGGCAGAAGAAAGGACAGAGGGTGACATAGTCCCAGAGCCTGAGAGTCCTGCAGAAATCCTGAGAGTCCTGGGTGCTGGCCCAGGCAGGCTGCCTGCAAGCCAAGGCTATGAGCCACACTGTACCTTGGAGCCCAGACCATCCCGGTGCAAGACGGAGTATTTCATGAAGTGATCATCCTCAGCCTCCAGGTCTTGGAGCTCCTGTAGGGAGCCCTCCAGAATCAGCTCCTCCTGTTCCTGCCTGTCACCCATGTCACCAGGGCCCAGCTGACGCACCACCTTCCGTATAACCTGTGGAGACCCATACAGCTGGGCGTCACAGCTAGCCCCAGGGCACCACGACTCCCTCCTCACCCAGTCTGGTCCTAAACTGCACGTGGTGTGCAGCCTCTGTCCCATGAGCTGGAGAAATGCCGTGACTGTAACCGAAGACAACAGGACGCGAATGCCCTACATGGGCCCCGGGCTACAGGGGTGGAGGGGAGAAGAGAAAGGCTGCAGCATGCCCTTGCTCTTATCTTGCTGCTGATCACTCACCTTCTTGGTGATGATATTGCCTTGATCATCTGTGAACTGCTCCTCAGTCACCTGCTCTCCAGGGAGATGATGGGCTTCATTGCCCTGCAGGAACAGGAGGGAGATCAGGGCATTTGAGGGCGGTGAGGGGAGTTGTTTTGCAGGTAGAACAAAACACCTGACATGCAACCCCCAGCCTCCGTCTCCCACCCGGCCCTGACCCTTCACTGCTTTCCTCTGCGCCTGCCCTGGGTCTCTCCGCTCCCCCGCTCGTTACCTTCACGAGGACGCGCCGGCGGACGACTCTGGCTGAGAGAGCCTCCTCGTCATCCGCCAGCCCCTGGCTCTCCCCGAGCTCCTTGTCCAGCTCACGATGGGCGTGTTTGAGCAGGAAGCGGACAGAGCCCCTGACGATGTGCATGACGTTCTGGCAGCTGACCAGGAAGAAGGCCAGCAGCACCAGAGCGATCAGCAACTGGGCCAGGAAAGCCCACATCCTGCCTCGGCACGCACAGCTGCACGTGTGCCGCGGCTCTGAGCCCGCTGTCAGAACTGAGCCACGCTGTCCGGCTGGGCCGGGCCCTGCGGCTCCGCAGCCTGCCCACGCAGCCCCCGGCTCTGCGGGCCCTGCTGTGACCTTAGCTGCCGCAGCTCTGCTGGCTGTGGGCGGCGCAAGGGAGCGGGCAGGTGGGGCGTCCTTTGCAGTCACAGCTTCGCTCAAAGTCATGTGGCCGGGAGTGCCCCGGCCAGGCAGTAAGCAGAGGGACAGCTTTGTCCCTCTTCTCTGTCAGCTTGCCCGACAGCTTGTCCTGACTGCGGTGGGAGGGCAGCGTGCCGTCCTCCGTCACAGGACAAATGAAGCCCTGGGCAAAAGCCAGGGCTTTGGGGTGTCATTTGGAATCATATGTGACTCAGGTAAGGCACACGGCAGAGCTGAACGGCCACCTCCAAGCGTGGCCGTGCTGCTGGGGTGGCTGTGCGTGCCCTGGTTGGGGAAAGGTGCTTGCCCTCACCTTGAACGTGCTGGCTCTGTGTGACTGTGGCATCAAGCTCACCACCCAACTCTATTTCTGGCTCCAGCAGGCTGTTGGGCTGGCGGCCAGGACAGATTCTCAATAAGGAACAAGTCTGGGAGGGTGACTGGGTTATAAATGGAGAGCAAGAGCTCAGGTATCAAGCACAGCAGGCTATTCTGGGCTGAGGCACCCCAAGGGGCAGGAAGTATGCCAGAAGACTTGAGGAGCTAGCACCTGGTCTGCCTGACTGGCCTTGCAGCAGGGTGGAGAAAAGGCTGTCCCTAGGGTCACCACTCCCTGCAGGGCTGAGTTCCCTGCTCCTACCCTCACCTGCCCAAAGAAGCGGCTGTCGGCCTCCTCCTGCCAGCTGCCTGTGGGGTGCTGAGGCTGCCGGCTGCTGTCCTCTGCAGAGCTGATCCGCATCAGCTCCGTGGCTGGCACCAGGACCTGCTCTTGCTCCTGGCCCTGTGCCCCGGAGGCTGTGGTGTGCGTTGGGAGCAGCCTTCGGGTGACTCCCTCCTGCCAGGAGCCCGCTGTCAGGTCCTGTAGGCAGGAGATAAAGGAGCCTTCTGCATTCCAGTCCCTCAGCCTGGGCACCGGAGAGGGACAGGGATAGGGAGAGAGAGACAGAGAGAGAGAGGCAGTCAGCTTTGCACGGAGAGCTGCACCCTGAGCGCCAGCCGAGCTCCGGCAGGCACAGCGGCGCAGCCTGCACCCCACAGGCGCTGCCTCCACCCCCAGCTCACGGCGCTGCTGGGCACCCGGCAGAAGCAGCACAAAACACACAGTACACAAAAGGCACGAGCCACCTCTATGCCATGCTCCCTGCCCATCCCACAGCTTCACGGCTTGGCTGCCAGCGTCTGGGGCAAGAGCATGCTGTGCTCTCTTGGTCTCGTGTGGTCTAGCTCTAATGTGGTCTAATGCTGTGGAGCATTGCTGGGCGCTGCCAGGGACCTCATGGGTTCAGTGCCACTGGGAATACGGGAGGAGGCAGCCCACATTAGGGTTAGCTCTGGTAAGTACAACCTACATGCAGGGCCTGACTGATTGGGGTCTTTTCCGGGGCTATGCAAGGAGCCCTCCAGAGCTGGCTTTTTGCCAGAAAGGCATAAGGCACTCGGCCCAACCATTGTTCTATGTACTGCAGATGCCTGGGTTCCAGAGCTGGAGACCAGCAGGGAAGCAAGCAAAGCAGGGAGATTATTGCACCTGGCCCAACACAGGGCAGTAGCTGGCAAAGCAGTTATGCTCCCCTACCACGGTCACCCTGGTGCCCCAGGCTGCAGTACCTGTCTGCACTCTTCTCCACAGCATGGCTAAAGGTAGGTGATGTCATGATCCTGGCTTGCACCTTCTGCTGAACTGAAACAAAAGAGACTTCACTCTCCGGGTCCTGCTCCCCAGTCCCTGGTTGATGATCACCAGATGGCATCTTCCCCTCTGGCCTCTGCCCCTCCTCCTGCTCTAGAAGGTCAATCAGGCCATTCATGGCATCTGAGTCCACTGTGTCATCCTCAACCAGGTCCATAGAGCCCATGTGGTCTGGGCCATGAGCATCTGCTAGAAGTTGCCCTGGGAACCGGCCTTCGCTTGTGGCATCCGAGTCCTCAGCCTTGCTGCACTCCAGAGAGGAGTCCTCAGCAGTCACCAGCGAGGGGGTGAGCCCCGAGGACCACACCTGCATGTCGGACATCTCCATCAGGGCATCCTGCTCAGTGGCAGCCATGGGGATAGCATCCATGATGGCCACCTCATTCCAGTACTGGTCGGCACGCAGCGGGGATGGCAGTGTGTAATGCAGGGAGGCAGGGGACAGCAGCTCGTCCTGCAGTGAAGCGTAACCTATATGGGCAGACAGAGGCATCATGTCCAGCAGCCATCTCACGCACGCACAAGCACAATAGGGCAAAAGGGAAACAGCCTCTGGGAGGATGACTGCCCCAAGGACAGCAGTGGTCATGCCACAGCTGCCTGTGGCCAGGGTGAGCAGGGCTGTGCTCATAGGAGCAGCTGCTTTCACATAGTCCCTGCCAATGCTGCCATGCTTCCCTTCAAGTCCTGGGGCTGGTTTGGGCAGGTCCTGGGGCTGCCTCCTCCCCGTGAGGAGGACTGGCCTGGTGTTCACATGATGCTCCATCCACACTGCAGGACACAGTGTCCTCTTTGCTACCCTGCTCCATCAGACCCCTGGTCCCTGCCCACAGACCCCATCCAGCATCAGCTGGCTGGCAGTTAGCCTGGAGTTCAAGTAGCCAAGTCTGGCAGGCACCAACTCTCAAAGCCAAACACCCTCCACAGCACAGAGGAGCAGGTTGGAAGAGCCATGAGCAGAGAAGGATGGCCCCGGAACATGCCATGCAACCCCAGGGCCCTGCAGAAGGCAGCCAGGGCCTTACAACCCTGTTGGTGTCTCCAGGGCTACAAGTCATTGTTATGTCTCATTGCCCAGGGCCATGTGCACAGCTCAGGCACATCCATATGAACTACAACCAAGCCAGGCGCTCTCACCCATGCAGGTGGCTTTGCTCAGACTTTTTCAGCTTTGAGCCATTTTTTCACCCCTGGAGATCAGCAGTGAATCTCTTCTGCTCCCCTGGTAGCCAGGGAATGCCAGCCACAGCCAAGGCACAGGGTACAGCTAGGACTCTTGGTACAGAAAGAGCACCTCACCCATGGGCATCCAGGTGCCTGGCCGGGGGCATGCAGTGCAGTGCCAGCGAGGGAAGGAGCATGGGACTGTGCAGGAGAAGGCCTGGGATGGCTGCCTGCAAGCATGACAGCTGCAAGAGGGGCAGTCCCTGATGACATGCAGTCGCTGGAGCAGGATGCGGCTCCCAGAGGGCTTAGCTGAGGTGGAGACAGTGGAGACAGGCAGTGGAAGATGAGAGAAGGAGAGGCCAGGATGAGCTCAGAGGAGAAAGGTGAAAAGAAGTGACACACAGGAGTGCCCGCACCTGGCAGCACTAGGTGGCATGTTTGAGAAGACAGAACAAGGGGAGAGACAGAGAGGGAGAGAGCGATGAGCCAGCGCTGCAGGGGCAGAGCCACAGTGCAGGGCTGTAGCAGCACAAAGCCCTGCCCCTGTCTGGTGTGCCGGCTCCCCAGCAGCATATGCCACACCTGACTCTGGCTGTGTCCCCACAGCCAGGCACACTCTGCCTGGGACCCAGCCCAAGCACACCACCACAGCTGTACAGCCAGGACTCAGTGAGCTCCCTGGCCACTGATCAGCTTGCACAGCCAGAGGCACCTCTCACTGGCACATTGGGATAAGGAACACATCAATCCCACCTGGAGAGTTTCTGAGAAAGCAGTATGGCAGAGCCAAGCTTTCTGCAGCATAAGCCCCAGTGAAGAGGCCACATCTGTCAGCAGTGCCTTGTGCCCACTCAGTTCTCAGTGGGCACAACCTGGTCAGGCAAGATACCAGCCCCAATCTCTGCACAGACTGTGCCCCCGGGGCCCTCCTGCATTCCCTGCCAGAAGCTGGGGCTCACCATTCATCTGGGATGGTGAGAGGGAGTAGTCTCTGTCCATGTAGCGCCAGCTCCCCTTCAGGCTGCGGCTCTGCCGACCAGAGCCCTCCAGCATGTTGACGATCTCACTGCGGTCAATGTTCCTCAGCGCCATATACAGGTTCTCAACTGCAGGGGGAAGATGGTGTCAGAAAAGTAGTCACTTGGGGAGATATAACCATGCTTCAGACACCCTCCATGTGGGCAGGGAAGGCAGATATGCATGAACCACCACAGTTAAGCCAGCAAGTGATCCTTTAAGATGCACACACTGCTCTGCGTAGCTAACCCTGCCACCTCTGTGCCTGTAAAAGGGCACCACAACTACTCACTGTTGGCATTCTTGCCCTCACGGCTGGCCCAGAGGTTGAGTAAGGCTATGCTCTGCTCCAGAAGGGAGTTGGGGTTCTCCACACGTATCCTGTTGATGTCATCCACCCCAAACTGCAGCTCACGTGCCAGCTCTGGGGAAAACACCACATCAGTATCACACTCTCTTGTGCCCACCACAAGGCTAGGGACGTTGCGAAGGGCTCAGCCAGGACCAGTGCAGAGACCCTCTGTTACGTACAACTGAACACAGCAGAACATGCAGGAGGAGGAGCTGGCATGGGGCAAGGGTTGAAGCCCCCCTTGCTCAGGCTGGCTGTGACTAGCACAGTAGGGGGGTCTCATGCTAGGAAGTGTGGGCTCTGCTGTTGGATGTGTGGCTGCAACGAACAGCAGCAATATGTACAACTCATAACAAAGCCCCAGCCTGGTACCCATGCATGTGAATATGTGCACAGCCATGGGAAGGTTCACTCCAGAGCCCTGGAATGCTCACAGCAGGGGTGCAGTGAAAAGCAGTCACTACACCTGGCAGCACACTTCCAGCCTCCCTAAGTGTCAGCTTTAAGAGGAGTGTCATGCATCCTCAGAACTGTCAGGTGCGGACTCACCGGCCCAGCTGAGGCCCAGCTGTTCTGCTATGTCAACCATTTTCTGGTCTGCCTTATCCGTGCTGCTCAGAGAGCCTGGAAGAGAAGAGGGAGTCATAGCTTCAGCTGTGCAGCGCCCTGCACCAGAGTGGAGGGGAAGGGGGTGCTGGCCATGGGGGTCACACAGACCCATAGGCACAGCACTGCCCTGCAGGCAGGACCAAGAAAACCTTCAGGTAAAGGCAAGTTTCTGTGAGTGCAACTATAACAGGATCATCCCAGCCTTTCCATTGGCTTGGGTGCCCCAAGTGCAGGTAGAGAGTGGGCTGGAATGGTCCCAGCAGGCTGCATACCAAAACTGGTTTCACTTAGAATGCTGTATCGCTCTCGCAGAGACAACGGCGTCAGTGTCCTCCTTCGCTCATCACTGCCGCTTCCCTGTGAAAGTGGCGACAAACCAAGGGGTCAACAACTTGAAAAGAGGGCAGCAGCTCTGCCCTCACATGACTGCTTCTCCTTCAGCTCCATAGTGCCATGACATGGCCACATGGAGCAGGCGAAGAGAAAGCTGACAGCAAGGGTTGTCCCCTGCACTTGGGGAAGGGATGGGCCCTTACTGCTCCCTACCAGAGTGCCAAAGACCCTCCACTCACCTTGGTGCAGGGTGGTATGCTGATGTTCAGGTGGCAGAGCACATGCTGGAGGTCCTCGTATTTCATGGCCTTGCGCAAGAAAGACAGGGAGCCACTGGCTTCCCGGCTGCTGTCCCGGACCTGAGTGCCAGAGCCCAGTCAGGTGGCTTGGCACAAGCCAAGGGCCCTAACTGCTTGCCCAGTCTTGTACCCTGACATTACCTTGATGGGGATGACAAGACGATTCTCCCGGAAGGACTGGAAGAGGAAGGTGCGGGGCTGAGCAGCCTTCTTGACAGGCACCAGGTTCCCTGAGAGTTCAACGTGCAAAGGCATCCCCTCTATCACCTGGCCGGGAGTAGAAAATTGCTCATACCCTGTGCAGACCTGCTCCTCCTGCTCCTGGACAGGGCAGGTAACCCTGATGTTCTAGCCAGGCCAGGGCCAGGCCCTTCCACTGGCATCAGTCTCCCTTCCCTTTGTTAGCCCTCTCCCTGCTGCCCTCCACACATGCTGCTGGGGACGAACCTCAATGTCCCTGCTGCGGGCCACCTCGGTGAAGTTCTCATGCTGCTCTAAAGTCTTGTCAACCTTGTCATCAGTCATGCAGTAGCAGCGCAGCCGGCCTTCTCGTGCATCATTCATCTTGGCAAACACCACGAATTTGGCCATGTAGGGCACGGCTGTCAGCTCCTTGTACAGCATGGTGGCGAAGTGCACAGCCTCAGCTGTGCGAGGACAGTCGGCCAGCCAGAACCTGCAGGAGATCTGGGTCAGGGTACTGCTGGACAGTGGCACCAGGGAGCTGCCCCCAACCCCCTCAACAGCCAACTGGACTACAGAGGAAGCCCGAGGAGTTCTGGACACAGGTGTAGCCCCATCTGGGATGGGGACCCACCAAAGTAAAAATAATGGCCCCCTTCCTTCTGCACACCCAGCTATCATGAGTGTTTCCTGGAATGTGCTCAGGCAGCATGGGTGTCTCAAGGCTAGAGGAAACCACCCTGCATGTAGGAATAGGGCAGCACAGCACCAGGGGTAAGGGGCTTCTACTGGCAAAGGCTGTAGCAACGCCCAAGGAGCACCAGATGTCCTCAGATGGGCACATGTTTGCCCAGGACTCACCTGGCAGACACATTGGTGGTAAAGTTAGCACATTCATTTTCATACACCAGTTTTGTGGTGCCTGTTATGTCTTCCCACTGGGCTTGGGCTGTCCCTCCTGCAGCAGAAAGCATGGGTGAGTCTTTCCATAAGCCCAGGGTCTGCATCCTCTAGGCATTTGCTTTCTCCACAGCTGTGCCCTTTACTGAGCTCCCTGGAGCTGCACTCCCCTGAGGCAGCCCAGCCCATCCCCATGGAGAGCACGCTCACAGCCTCACCGATCACGCTGCAGAGCAGACGTAGGCTGGTGGTGTCACCCTCACCACTGTCTCGGGGATTGTCCTTCCAGGATGGTGGCAGTGGGATACGGAGGCCAATGGGGCGGTGGAACTTCCTCCGTCGTGGCTCCACTGTGACAATAGGGCTGAAGGTTGCTTGGTTCCCCAGCAGCTTAGTCACCAACTCATCAGGAACAGGCTGGGCCTGTGGGTAGCACAAGGATGGGCATCAGGGATGGTTTTTCCCCAGGCTGGGGCACAGCCTGGGCTTGCTGCTCACCCCTGATTGTGGAAGCAAGTCTGGACCCCAGGCCAGGTTCTCTGGTGCTCACCTGCAGGGCCAGCCTCACTCTCTTGGTGACAGCAGTGTCTGGGAAGGTGGCCTGTACCATGGGCACCAGTGTGCTTTTCAAACACCCTCCCTCAGGGCCAATCATATCGCAGTCCTGGCAAATCCGTGACATGACCACAAAGTAGAGAGGGAAGTCGGTGGTGATGATGCGGCAGACCCTCTTCTTATCCAGCTCCTCCTGGCTCTCCAGCTCTGCAAGGGCAGCACAGCCATCAGTGCTCATGCACCAAGCCTGTGGCTGTCACTCAACACCCCTCCATACTGCACTGACCACACCACAGCGCCCCACTCTGTCACCCAGGCCACGGTAGCCCTGCCTGCAGGGAGCTGTGAGGTGTGGAGCCTCTGCCTTCCTGGCACGCTCACCCTCGTCCATGCCATTGAGCAGCTGGTCCATGTAGCTCTCCTCGTAGCGGTTGCGGTGCTCCTTCCAGACAGAGCCATTCTCGCTGCGCAGCACCACCAGCTCACGGTCTCCACGTCCATATGAGGCAAAGTGTGGAATCTCCACAATGACAGGGCTGCAGATAGCAGAAGAAGGCCACTGGCACCCACAAGCTGCCACAAGGACATGCAGGCAGCAAGGTGGCCCAGGGCAGAGGGCTTGTCCGTGCTGTGAAGCTGCTGGGGGAAGAAGGACTGCTGACCTCCCTCTTTCTGGGAAAAAGGGCTCTGCACCTGATGGGACAGGGCTGCTGAGGACTTTTCTGCCACTGTTCTGTTACTCTTGAATGACCCACACCAGAAACACACTGCACCCAACAAGAGGTGGGATCTCTCCTCTGACAACCCCAAGAAGCAGAGATAGGCAGACATCTTGCCCTGGATGATGAAGCTACCAGATGAGCCCAGATCTGTTCCCAGTCCTGAGGGATGACCTGGTGTGGGCAGCCCAATCTGCTCTTTTCCCAGCTGTGCTCACCTGAGGAATTGGGCACCAGCAGGCCCCAGAGCAATGATCCGACTTCCCAGGCCCTCCTCCTCAGCCAGCGGTGGGGGTGCAGGTAGCTTTTGGGGCTTCACCAGGCGGCAGGTAATGCGGGTTGGTGCAGCACAGGCACGGGGCGGGATGACCACACGCAGACCGTGGTGCCGGCTGCCCCGCATGGAGCCACCACGGGCATCCACCATGAAGCTCACCAAGAACCTGGAGTGGACAGAGGCATGGGCAGGTGGGCACCTTGCAGCCAGCTCATGAACAGAGCATTTGTGTGCTGCACAGGCTGGGCACTCACCCTGTGTGCACGGGGCTGGCCACTGGGCTGATGTTATCTGATGTCTCAGTGGCAGGGCTGCTGGGGATCAGGGAGTCCTCGTCAAACTCCTTGGAGGGCTGTGTAAGGCAGGGAAGAGACCCTGTGGGCAAAGGGTTCTATCTGGGAGTGTTGAGCCTGCCCACCCTTACACAATGCTCGCTGGACAGTCCTGTACCACCATGTCAATGTCTATGACCCATCACGCACTTGAGCTCTGTGGTGATGGGTGAGCTGACCCAGCAGGGAATACCTGGGGGAGGCCACGGCAGGCTGTATCTCATGCTCACCTCCTGTGGGGACACTGAGGGTGCATGCAGCAGGCTGACTTGTTCAGCTTCTGTCTCCACAGGTCCTACCTGCTCAGTCTCCTCAGCTCTGGTCACCACAGTTTCAGGTGGGATGCAGGGGACCTGCAGGACAGCTGGAGACTCCACCCTGGCAGGAGAGGGTAGTGAGAGCCACAGAAGTGGTAGGGTCCCTCAGCCCCTGCCCATCCCCACAGAGTCCTCAGGCCGCTGGACAATGGCAAACTAAGCAGCAGTCCCATGTCCTGGTGCAGGAACAGCACTGACCAGCTTTGCCTGCCATGCCAGATGGTGAGGGCTCAGTGATCTGTTCCTTGCCCGGAGACTTATGTGCCCCACAGGAAGCCCAGCCCAGCACAAGGCTGGTCCTGTGCCCTGTACCTGCTCCCTCCTCACCATATAGTGGCTCTTACATTTGCTCCAGTGTCGTCGTGGTCATGAACTCCAGTATCTCCCTTTTGCCTTCCTGGTCTCTTAGATCAGGTGTCTTGGGCTTTGGTGCAATCAGCTCTTCCTCTGAAACCAAGAGCTGGCTCAGCAAGCAGAGGCAGACAGACAAGGCAACACAGATATCCAGCCCTTGCCCCCACCTCTCCTCAGAGCTGGAGTCAGGGCCCATCCCTGCTCCCGCTATTTGACACACACACTTGCCCCCTGGGTCTCAGCCAGACACGAGGGGGGGCTTTGCTGTCTGCCAGAATGGGTCTGCTGGCAGGGCAAGGCTCATGTGGCAGTCCAGTGGGACAGGAGCTGTGGGAGCCATCAGGAAATTCGGCTGCTCTCTGACCACTTTCTCACAGCACCAAACACGGTGTAGAGACTGCAGGGGACACCTCACACTTTGATGTCTGGGACAGGCACATAGGCATGACTAGGGGCACAGGAGGCTGCCCTAACACTACACCCCACTGGAGGCCCAGAGCTCTGCTAATGCTGACCACTGGTCCCATTAATAACTGCTAACTAGCTCATCAGAGTTAGTAGGCTCTGGCTAGTGCCCTGTGGGAGGGTGTCCAGCATCTCCTGAAGGAGACAGAGTGCCCCAGAGATGGGAAGGGGACCGCAGCAACACAGAGACCCTTGAGATCTCAGGTTAATGCCTGCTCTGGCCAGGATGGCCTGGGGCAGTTGTGGAGGGGCACCAGTGTTTGTCACAGTCCCAGGTTCCTCCATCTGCCATGGACAGGGCCTGGGTCTGACAAGGGAGTCAGGGTCCTCCTGAGTGGGAGGATGCCCATTCATGCAGTCACACCACAGCAAGCAGCACGGACATGGATTGGCAGGGCAGGATGGCAGGGCTGGCACTGGAGAGCACCAGACCAGCAGCAAGGCTCAGCAGATGAATATGGCATGCGGATGGTTTGTGGCCACGTGGTGAAATGGGCCATTGAGCTGGGGCAGGGGGACATTTCATACCCATTACTGTGACATGAGCAGTGCCTGCAAAGTAAGAAGAGGCAAGAGTGAGGTCTTGGTGGGAGGGCACAGGAGCAAACCAGCTGCAGCTGGGCGGGGAGCTGGTACCCTCCCAGCAAGGCACAGTGGGGCTCTGCATGCCCAAGGGCTCTCTGCAGTCCCTGGGGCATGGGATCACAGACATGTCCAGACATATCCCTCCTGCATAGTGCAGGGGAGCACCCAATCCAGGAGGTGCCACCTCAGGAGTCTGGTGGGCTTCCCTCGTCCTCTCTGCAAGACCACAGCAGGGCCCACACAGCCCCCCGGGCCTGGGGGTGCCCCAGTTCCAGCAGGAACACCAGTGCCATCCCTGTGACTGCCGCCTGCCACACTGACCGAGCCAGCAGATCTCTGGGATGGTGTGACCCAACTCCCATCCCTCACCTTCATCCTCTGATACATCCAGAATCTCGTCTACAGTCTCTGGGAAGCTCATGCGGTGCTTGTCGCCAACTGACTGTGGGAGCAGAGCGGAGTCAGAGGAAGCCAGCATTTTGCTGCACAGCTGTCTGCAGCCCCCTCCTTACACCTGGGCTGGGCACCCAGCTGCAGACCTTTTCCAGGCTGCTCCCAGTCCCAGCCCTCCTCCACAGCATCTTGGTCCTAGTACCCAGGGGCTCACCAGGATGTCGGTTTCCTCTGTTACAATCTTGAGCACGTCTGTGACAGAAATGTAGCCAAGCCGCTTTGCAATGGCCAGGGGAGTGGTGCCATTCTGTGCACGGAGGAAAGATGGGTCAGCAGCAGCCAAAGGGCAGCCCAGGCAGCTGCCTGAGCTTGCCACGGGGTGGGGAGGTGCGGGCAAGCATTGTACTCACTGTGCTGATCTCGTTGGGAGAGGCACCGTGCTTCAGAAGCAGCGTCACCACATCCGTGTGGCCCTGCTGTGCCGCTTGGTGCAGGGGGGTGTAGCCCAGCTGCAGCGGAGGACAGAGGATACTGCAATCAGTTCTGGAAGTCTGCTGCCCCAGAAATGTCCCCAGGCCTCACACACTGTGTTTCCTGCCTGGAGCATGAGGACAGCTTCCCTTCCCCAGCAACCTGCATGCTGTTGCCCAGGGCAGAAGGGTCGTTGGAGCACAGGACACCTCTATACCTTAGTCTTGGCATTGACATCTGCTTGGTGCTGCAGCAAAAACTTCACCAGCTTGATGTTCCCATAATGGCTGGCCACATGCAATGGAGTGTAGCCCATCTGAAAGACAAGATCAGGTCTCAGTCTGCCCTCACCACTGCTTACTGCCCTTCTGGCTTGGATATGCTCATCCCACAGGCAAGGCCCCATGCATGAAGGATGAGGCACACATGTGGGGGCTCCCCAAAAGCCCAAGACCAAAGCAGAGGTCTTCAAACCATGCTGTACCTGTGGGTATAGAGGTAAGCTATAGGAGCAGGCAAGAATCACCCCTACAGAGAGGTGGGAGAAAGAGGAGAAGGAGTCCCCAAGACACAGGCAAAATGGTAAGGATGCCTGCTAGAAGGGAGTCTCTTGTACAAAGAAAAAGAAAAGAAATGCTCCTCCCTGACCAGGCCTAGAGGTAGTTCCCCCATGTTTCACCAAAGCCATGGTCAATGCAGTACTTTACCCTGGTCATTGCATCGACTGTGACTCCATGTTTCACTAGAACATCAGCAACCAGCACATGCCCCTCTTGGGCCACAAGATGGAGAGGAGTCAGGCCACTCTGCAACGAGAGGAGGTCTCAACACGGTGGCACTGCCATCACTGCAGGTCCAGCAGCAGAGACTCTGTCAGGTCTCCAGCCTGGCAAACTGAGTAACACAGTGTACAGCTGCCCAAACACAGGGAAGCACAGGGGCCTGGACCACCATCCAGACTGCTGTTCTCTGCTGGCTTGTTTGCCTCTAGCCTGGCAGGATGCGCTGGGACAACTTACCTTGTTGCCTAGGTTGCCATTGGCTTGTTTGGAGAAAAGCAGTGCCACCATGTCTGCATGCCCCTCCTGGGAAGCCAGGTGCAGGGGAGTGACTCCCTGCATAGACTCAGCATTTGCAGAAGCCCCATACTGCAGCAGGCTGCTGGCCACCTCCATCTGGTTCTGCTTGGCAGCGATGTGCAGGGGGGTGTACCCATTCTGCAGGGAGAGAGGCTCATTGCAGTGCTCAGCCCTGCCAAGCAGACCAGAAGGCACAGGAGGTGCCACTCTGCCTCTGCAGGCCAGGTCTGCCCTTCCTAGTTGCCTCCAGAGATCAGGGATGCCCACCAGACCATCTCTCTGACAGCAACCAGCCCTGACACTGAGGCCAAATCCCACTCTTCCAGCCAAGTCAGCACGGGGGTTTCAAAGACCACCTGCTTCAGGTTCAGCTGGTATGGGCTGTCCTGGAGTTTTCTACACATGGATTTCTGCAGCAGTATACAGCCTCTGGGAACTGCAAAAAGCTGGGGCAGACACACCTCCTGGAACGTGCCTGGCTGAGGTGTGGAGCTACTCAATACACAGCATTAGCATTCAGACAGAGACTGCAGGGGCTGGAGTGCTGCCTGTGCTGCTGGGCTGCAGGAGCAGAGCAGCTGGCAGACACCCGCTGCCCAGGCTGACACGCAGCCTGTCAGTGACGCAGACCCACGGGGGGCCGGCGCTGGTACCGGCTGCTCCCGGTGCCTGCCCAGCATGTCTGCCGGCAGCCTGCACAGCAGAGAGAAAAGTGCCAGATGGGGAGGGCTGGCACCACCAGCCACTTGGCTGTTTTGAGGATGCGGCTTTTGCAAACAACGGGGAAAGCAAGGCGCCTGCTGGTGTGCTCTGTGGGGAGATGCTCCCCATGCTCAGGCAGAGCTGGGTGACTCTCACAGGCTTGTGGGTTTTCTGACTCACTGCTTCATAGCTGCATGCAAACATTTGCCTGTGGTTTCCCAAACTGCCAGACCGCAGCGCTGCTCTGCAGGACTTGCCATGGAAACACGTTCCCCACGCAGCAACCGCCATGCTGCTAGCAGGGAGCATCCCTGACACAGCCTGTCTGCTGGAACAGGACCACCTTCTGGCACCCTGCCTGCTCCACGTGGTGTGAGGACAGGCAGGCATGGGCAGCAGACTTGGAGAGAGGCTGGTGGTGATCAGTCCCTTGTACATTCCCTGAGTACCAGGGCTGAGGGGCAGTGCTGGCCCCAGACTGGCTGGCACTGGACATATACCACCTCCCCACATCCCCAGGGAAACCCAGCCCAGACTTACCCAGGCTGAGTTGTGTGGGGAGCTCCCCTTGGGAAGCAGCAGCTTGACAATCTCCAGGTTGTTGTGGTGCACAGCCACATGCAGTGGAGTCAGGCCATTCTGCAGTGGGGGAGAGAGTACAGGCTGGTGAGACAGAGCCTCTCCCCATACTAGACCACTCCTCCCACAGAAGCAACACCCACCTTCCCTGCTGCATTGGGGTGAGCGTCATGTGCCAGCAGCAACTCTGCCACATCCACCTTCCCATACTTGGCTGCAACGTGGAGAGGGGTAAATCCTTTCTGAGGAGAAAGGCAGCCCATCACAGGGTGGCAGAGATGAAGAGAGTGCTGGCGTCTGCTGCAACACAGGAGGAGGCTGCCCCTCTTGTGACAGGGATATTGTGCCACCAGCCTGCCCAGCCTTGCCCCAGCTGGGTGATCCCTTCTGCAGCAGTGGACTCAGGCAGCCTACCTTGGTCATGCAGGTCTGTGAGGCTCCCTTCTCCAGCAGGGCCAGGGCTGTGTCCATGTGCCCCTCTCTGGCAGTGATGTGCAGGGGCGTGTGCCCTGCTGTGGTGGCCAGGTTGGGGTTGGCATTGTTATCCAAAAGGAGTTTGACCATGCCAGTGTGGCCGATGCGTGCAGCACAATGCAGAGGAGTCTGGTCATCCTGTGAGGGCAGCAAAGAAGCTGTTAGGGCAGACCTGGACCAGTCCCTTCTTGCCATGCCAAAGGGATCTCAGCCCTGCTCCCACTGTTGCACAGCCCCTGTTAGGCTGCACTCTGGGCACGTGAGAGCAAAGAAACCAGCACCAGCTGTTCCCAGATCTGATTATCACACAGGTCCTCTGTACCTACCTTGGCCTTAGCATTGGCTTTGGCTTTGTTCTGCAGCAGGTACTTTGCCACATCTGTGTGTGCAGCTCTAGCTGCCATGTGTAGGGGCGTCTCTACCTTCTGCAGCAAAGAAAGGATAAAGTGGTAAGGCCAAAGGAGGGAAAATGCCTTCCTGCAGTCATTCCTCTGCTCTGAACAGAGGACAGAAGTGCCTGCAACCCCTACTGGTTCCTTGTGCCTACACAAAGCAGAGGGCACCAGGGACTGCTCAGGTGAACAGGGGGTGCAGGACCTGGACATCCTGCTGAACCCCAATAAGCTGAGCTCCCAAAGCCCCAGCCAGGGTGGGACTCACCACGTTGGACACATTAGGAGAGGCTCCACGCTGCAGCAGAGTCTTGACAATGGGCAGATGTCCCATGAAGGCAGCCACATGCAGGGGGGTCAGGCCAGACTGTGAAGAGAAAGGGGCCAGAAACCAAGATGGGACTTATGGCCTTGCCAATATCTCTTGCTGTCCCCTCATCCTTCTCCCCAGGGCAGGTCTCAGCACAGGCAAAATCTGAGTCCTCAGTCTGCTCCAGGAGCCTGGCAGGTGAGTGTGGAGGAAACTCAGGGAGCTGCTGTCTCCCCTGCATCTCCCTGCCCTTTGGGAAGAAGCTGCCAGGCTAAATAGGTTCTGAATTGCAAAGAGCATCAAGAAAGGTCCCTGGGGTATGGCAGAAGCAACAGGGAGATCACATCCTGCCATGTTGGCCACATGTACATGCAGAAGCAAGAGAGCTGAGGATGAGGATGGCCACCTACCTCTGTGACAGCATCAATGGAGGCACCTGTCTTCAGCAGTAGCTCCATCACGCGGATGTGGTTTTTCTTGCAGGCAATATGGAGGGGTGTGAAGCCATTCTACAGACAGACAGATGGACAGTCATTTGCAGGAACACTCACTCTCCCCTGGTCCAGCCCACCCGCCCTTCCTCACCAGAGCTCGGGAGTTGGGCTTGGCCCCCTTCTCCACCAGCAGCTTGGCCACCCGGTGGTGTCCGCAGTGTGCAGCCACGTGCAGTGGCGTTAGGTGGTCCAGGGTGATGTCGTCGATCTCTGCACTGTACTGCAGGAGCAGGCGTACACAGTCCAGGTGGTCACCTTGTGCTGCCATGTGGATCGGTGACAAGCCATTCTGTGGCCGTGGAGCAGAGCCTCAGGGCTGGGCCAGGAGGGGGTCCAGGCATCCCACCTAGCCCCTGCCTTGCACCCCCAGACACTACTCCAGGGCAGAAGAGAGAGCTTATTCCCGGGGGTGCTACCAGAGAGGAGCCCCAAAATCACTCACTGAGACTTCTAGAGGAGCAATGTCGAATGGAGGGAAGGGCCTGAAGAGCTGCTGCCATGGGGCAGACTGTACCCAGGCCGTGCCCTTCTCAAGACCGGTCCCTTTGAAGGATGAAACCCTCAGGTAAAGGACTCCAGCTAGGGCCAAGTAGCGCAGGAAGCTTCTCACCCCTTGTCAGGCCAAAAAAAGCCCCAAGCCAGCCACGGGTGCCATCCAGCAACTGTGCACAGCTTGTTACCCTGGGACCCTTGTTACTGTGCTGCCCTGGCACCTGGCACCAATCACAGCCCCACCAAGTCACCTGGGTACCTTGGTTTTGGCTTGAATGGGAGCCCCATGGTCCAGGAGGATCTCTGCAATTCTCACATGTCCATTGCGTGCTGCACAGTGGAGAGGGGTCAGCTCATCCTGGGAAGAGAGGAGGGCTCAAGGGCTCAGTATGGCATGGAAGGGAAGGGTTCACTCAGGTAGAGGACTAACAGGAACTTTGGACTTTTCTGCCAAATATGGCAAAACTGAGCCTTGTGGATGCTCTGGAAAGGCACCCCCTATGCTTCGGCTTCTCCCATGAAAGTCCAAGGACCAGTTGTCAGTTACCCCAATTACACTCCCCTTGTTTGCCTTATATGGCCAAGTTCCAAGTTCTGTAACCCCATGGGTTAAAGCCCCGTCGGCCATTACTCCCCCTGGTTGGCCATGTAAGGTTAAAGTCCAGCAAGTTCCCCATTCTTTATACCCCCATTGGTTTGCCCCCCGTTCATCTTCCCTAGCCACATTCCCCATTGGTTTCTGTGTTTGTCCTCCCACCTACCCTCTTTGATTATTGGTCGCCGCTGTCAGACCATGCCCCTCCTGTACCCCTGTTTAAAGCCTGGTCCCTCCACCTTCCCTGTTCCTCCCTGCACCCTTCCGGTGTGCGGGTAGGTGTTGAAGTTTGCCGCTGTGTAGGCGTCAACCTCCGCCGCTAATAAGCCCCTCTGGGAGCCCATACGAAGGACCCCTCCTGCCTCTGTAGCCTTATTCCCACCGGCTGCATGTGTGAGCGTGGCGTGCACCCTCTGCCCGACTGGAGCGCCGTCCCCCGTGGAGACGCTTCCAGGAAGGTTGCGGTACCAAGCAGCCCGAGCCGCACTGCAACAGAGCCTGGCCTCAGCTCCCAGGGAGCACCTTTGTAGCTGTGCTGCCTCCTCTCACCTCTACATGTGCCAGCAAAATACCTGGTCCTTCCCCTTAGTGCACCAGAGACCTTCCCTCACATTCCCAGTAAGATGTTTGCAGGCTTAGCACAGGGCATGAGGAGCTCAGGGAGGGACGTGGCCTGTGTAAAGATGGGCTGTGTTCAGAAGTGCTCTCACCTTGGTCCTTGTCTCTATCTGGGCCCCACGGTCCAGCAGCAGCCGTACCATGATGATGTTGCCCCGGCGGGAAGCTATGTGCAGGGGAGTGATCCCATTCTGTCAGGAGGAACAACAATCTGTCAGAAGGAGCAGCCCCTTCTCTTTCAGGGAGGCAAGGGACAAACAAAGGAGAGAGGGCAGGGAGAGCTACATCTCTGCCCAGGGACAATGCTGGGGAGCAGCTTGTTTAACAGGGCTGTGAGAGAGGGCTGTGCAGCTAAAGGCTGCAGACAGAAGCTACACACAGCTTGCAGTAAAGCACCAGCTCATGGACTGGGCTTCACCCACGGGTCTGGAAGAGGCATCCTAACTGCAGGTTCTGTGAGCTCTGCCCTACAGCAATAGCACCAGCTTTCCCTCAGCCTGGACACAAGGTCCCCAAGAGCTTTCAGGTATGCATGGCTGCTTCTGACAGAAGGGAGACATAGCAGAAAAGGCCCATGCTGGTTATTAATTGCAACTCTCCATGCATCTGTGCTACTTTCTGCATGCCCCCACCTCACCAGGATACCCTGGCAGCTGCTGCTGCAACCTATGTGGATAGGAGGCACAGCATCCTTGGTGCTGGAGCAAGACAAGTCCCAGTAGTTTCCCACTCTGCACTCACCTGGGGTGTGAAGTTGACACTGGCTCCACGGTTCAGCAGTAATTGGGCCACACTGAGATTTTCATAGTGGGCTGCAATGTGCAAAGGGGTGAACCCAGTCTAGGGAAAGAAGGAGAGATCAGCCCAGCCAGACACATGCTCCTTGATGAAACTACAGATAAATACAGCATACCAAGCTGCTGTTCTCCCTGGGGATATGGGGAAGCTCCCAGACACAGCATGGGAAAACCACACACCTTGGAGAGGACATCAGCATTGGGGTCATTCTGCAGCAGCACGGCAGCTGTGCGAGTGTCATCATTGCGGGCTGCAATGTGCAGGGCAGGCAGACGGACCTTACCCTTCGTCCCATAGTTGATAAGGTGAGCAACCACATTCTCATGTCCTTGCTGGAGAGCCACAGCTAGTGGAGTGAAGCCATCCTGCCAAGGAGAGGGAGAGAATCAAGGAGCCATGGCAGAACCTAGCACATCCCTCAGTAGCCCCCACAAGCAGGGCCATAGGCTGCTCCCCAAGGATCTCACCTCTGTGGCTACATTCTGGTTGGCTCCATTTTCCAGCAAGAACTTCACAACTTCCAGGTGGTTCTCCTGTGCTGCCATGTAGAGAGGTGTGAAGCCTTTCTGCAAACAAAGGGCCATGCGCATCAACACAACTCTTCCTTTTGTTTCTTGAGGTCTTTGAAGACCTACACCCACATCAACACTCACACTCCCAGGTCAGTGAATGGGGGCAGAAGCACCCATTTAGGGTGCAAAAAAGAAAAAAAAAAAATCTGGCAACAGTGGAACAATCACAGAGAGATGGAGCCCAAGGCTCCACATATCCAGAAAAAACCAGGAAATTATTCATAAGAGTCAACCCAGGAGACACTGCCTTCTACTCATTGCCAGTATTGTCCCTAGCTTCAGGGACAATCCTCCCATCAGTCAAAATCTGAAGTGCTTTCAGCCCTACCAGGCCTAAGGAAGAGAGAGCAAAGGAAGCACAGTGTGTGTAACTGCAGGGGTTACTGGAGATCTCAAAGCTTTGCCAGGGAGGCATCAGCCATGAGTCCTCCCAAGATAAGTTCAGCCTGCTTGTGTGTGTTGACAGGGACTCCCTCAACAGAGACCATGCTGGTCTCCACATGTGCCTCAAGACTCCCTCCACACCATTTGCACACCTGTCTCTTTTCAGGAGTCTGGAAGAGCTGTCCTTGCTCCTGAACAGGACTAGAGGGAGACTGCAAAGGGCTGCTAAAGTGCCCATGCTGGGCACAGTTCCCACCATGAGGACACCACCATCACACATGACGGGTGCCTTCCCATTTCAGACCAGGTGACCCTACCTGGGACTGTGCATTGACGTTGGCCCCATAGTTCACCAGCTCCCGGACCACATCCTGTTGTCCAGCCAAGGCAGCAATGTGCAGGGCTGTGTTTCCCTTCTGAAAGACAGCACAGGACAGTGCTCAGGGGCTGAAGCAACCCAGGATGCCAGGGAAAGATGGGCCTGACATGTGCTAACAGGCATGCAACCAGAGCAGCTGGCCAGGAAAACCTTTAGTAGGCCATGCAGCTCTCACTCCATGTTCCATCCCTGCTGTAGACCAACCAGCCACCCTTCCCATTTGCTGGCCAGGAAAGACTGTGATTTCATCTCTCCCATGAAGTTACTGGCAGCAGACACTGTGTGCACTGTCAGGCATTGTGCATCTTCAGCACTGAGAGATGTGGAAGGGAGGAGGATGGGTGAGCTGAGCTGGCAGTCTTCAGGCAAAACTGCAGTATGCACCCTGGTAGCCAAGGCATCCCAACAGATATAAGGGCTGATGAGCAGGCCAGAAAATGCACACACAGGCTCTTTCTACTTGTGCCTTTGGGTGGTGTGGCAGAATGCCAGATTCTGCTCTGTGTCCAGAACCCTGTGAGAGGACCAGGGAGGTGGCAACTGAGACCTCCTCCTGTTCTCTCAGCCCTTCGGCCGGTGCTGGAGGCTGCTCATTTGTCAGCCCTGCTTGTTTGTGCCGTTGTCTTGCTTGTCATCAAGCCAGAACCACACCTGCTGTGGTGATGCATGAGAGAACAAGATGTTATTTACAGAACCCCAGAGCTTTCCAGGCTTGTGACAATGGTATCGAGGCCATCTCAGTGCTGGAACATGCAGGGGCTGCCCTGGGGCAGCAAGGGCTGACCTGAGCCAGCAGCCTGTGCCTGGAGAAGATGTTAGTAAGACAGTACTAGCACATGTTGTTGTTTATGTTACTCCTCTCTGAAGTCCACAATGACCCCCACAGAGGAGAGGCACCTCCCACCCACCGAGAGATGCCAAGCCTGTGTTAAAACCAGGGCCTGGTCCCAGGTCCCAGCCCAGCAGCACGGCCACTGGCACAGTCTCTCTGGGGGCTGACAGCAAACAGCACAATCACTGCTCAGCTACTGCTGGTGTGTCTGGCAACAATGGCAGAGTGCAGAGCTGTGACGAGTGTGACCAGACTTCCTTGTCCTTACCTTGGTTGTTGTCTCCAAAACTATCTCCTTGTGCAGCAGCTCCACCACCATTTTCACATGGCCCTCCTTGGAGGCCAGGTGCAAGGCGTTCAGCCCATTCTGGAGGAAGCAAAGGTGGGAAAGAGGAATTAGTCATCATCCGAGGATGGAACTCTCTGGGGGGCACCCTACTCTGAGCTCATGTGCAGACATGACTGCAGGCACTTGGTCCATGCTGGAGAAAGTCCAGGCTGGTGGAGGCAGGAGCGACTGCCTTGTCCTTGAGCTCTGCACTGACATCCAGCATACCAGCTCCATGCTGCCAGGAAAACTTCACACAACTGAACGCTGAGTTGCTGACTAATACTGGAGGTTTCTCCATGAGCAAAATATGCAGTCCACACAGGCAATTTCCTACGGATGGGTGGTACCACAGCTCAGTGTTTATGTGCTTGAGGTTCAGTCCTCCCTGCTCATGGCACATCCCTCATGTCAGCTCCTGTCTTTGCTCAAGTGACTTTCCATGGGGTGCCCCTCATCAATGTCAGGTTTTTCACACTTAAAGAACAGAGCTGAGCTTTGTGTGCAGCCCAGAGCAAGGATGCACCACAACTGCTGTGTAAGTGCACATACAAACCTTAAACATTTACACAGACAGACGTGCAGTGAAAAGACCTGCTTGGGACAATGATTCTATCAAGCAGCAGCTAAATTTAATTCACAGCAGTTTGTGAGCTTCTAGGCCAGAAGCTGGCTTCTCCCTGACTTTCAGACTGCCCACTAATGCCCCATCCTGCAGCCCATAGTGGGCTTTGCTCACCCAGAGTTCAGCTGCAGAGTGTAGAGAAGGTGTTGGCTGTGTCACTGTTAAGCTCCATCAGTTCCAGGAAGCTCCCAAAGAGCTAAAGTGACTTCTCAGGAATACATCTGTGTGTGCCCCTGTTTAGCTTGCCTTTTTTCTACACGTGGAACCTGAAGAGCAGAGGACTGTCCAGTGCCCCTTTAGCATCCCCGGGTTTTCAGAAGGAGAGATGTCAGGCCAGACAGCATCCTCAAGGCCACTAAGGCAGCTTCTGCTCAGTTATTTCTGACACCATCTTCCACTTCCCAGATGTGAACAAAGGGGCTTGGATATTTGCCAGAAAAGAGGTTAAATACCTGCAGGCATTTTCAGATGCCACTTTTTCTCCTTGTCCCTCACTTCTCCCAGGTGGATGTGCTAGGTTTACTCAACTCCTACACAATGTTGTTGCGTGGCAGAGGGACACCTGCTCCTGCCCAAGTACTCCATCTCCCAGTCATGTGTTTCAACTCCTGACTGGAAGGTCACTTCACAGAAATGCTTCATCCCCACTTAAATATTGGTAGGGGAGCAGAAAATGCCCATGGATGTTCAGTTCCAGCCCTCACCACTCCAGCTGAACTCAGAACTGCTTCAAGAGTGTTGTCAGACTGGAAAAGGGTTTTCCACTCTTTCTCACCCAAAGCACCAGTTGCCCAGGATCATAGCTGAAGAGTCACAGACTCTTTTGCTCAACTCTAATTACAGGACAAAGAGCAAAAATCTAAAAACCCACGGGCTTCCTCAGCACACCAACTCCAGAGTTCTATCAAGCCTCAAGCATAAAAGGTCTGCTTCCAAGGGGAAATGAAGAGGGAGTGCTGTAACACCCACAGAACAGTGCCACTGAAAGGAAATGCTTCCCAACCGTGTCTGGCTACAGAGTCCATCTTCTCTGGCCAAGCCCCATTTCTTTGACAAAGACACACCTACACAACCCCATACAGATAATCACTGACACCCTTACCTCCATGAGCTCACAAGTCAGATAAGTGATAAGTGGCCACAGACATGCAAGCTTTTTCTCAGTTACCTTCATGTAACCAACAAATGGAGAGCAAGACCACAGATGCTCAGCTGCTCCCCTCAGGCCATAAGCCCTTTTATGCAAAGGATTCGTAAATAAAGTTTTGAATGCTATAAACCTATGACAAATCATTAACCTGTGACAAATAGTTGTACAATAAGCACAGAAGATTATTTCCATTGATGGCCCATTGGTATTTCTGCTCCAGGAACAATAAAGGCTGTTCTGCACATTTGCTTTGGCTTGACAGCTCATCTGACCCAAAACTGCCACAAGATGTGTGTAATTTGAAAGTTGCTGTGTTCCCAGAGGTCCTGGTCACTGGCTATCAAGGTGACAAATGCAGCTCTACAGAATAACACAGAGACTGTGCACTTAGGCTGTCCCACTTAGTTCTGGACTGCCCATCAGGACTGGCCACCTCAACAAAGACCATCTCCTGGGCACCCATGTGCCATCACGGTGCTGCTCCCAGCTGGTGAGAGTCCTGGCAGCAAGGTGCACTCATCCTCAGTCCTCCAGCTCCTCATGGATGAGATGGGACCATGCCAGAATTCGAAACATGAAAGGTGGATGATGAAGACACTGATGCAGCAATGAAGGAGGTGAAATCGGCAGGATGAAGATCAGATGGCATGTCAAGGTCTCTGAACTTGAGTAAGAATACAGGGCCTGTGGGATAGGTCTGACCACATATATCCCTCTTTATTCTATACAGGACATGTGAGGTTGGACCTTTCCCACAGGTCTGATATTCCTCAGAAGGAAACCCCAAAGTGCCATCTAACCTCAGGGAGATCGCAGGAACCAGTGCAAAGACATCACTGAGAGAAGAGCCTCATATTGCTGTAGCCACTGTCTTTCCATCAAAGTGTTAAGTGTCCTCACTAGCACCAGAAATCTGGCTGGAAACAGGACTTGAAGCCAGTCAGTGGAGATAGCTGATGACAGACCCTCTCTTTTGGTGAGGAAGAAGTTCAAAGCCATCATCTTTAGCTTGTGGATGGGTCATCCTGCTGTAATTCTGTACAGAGCCCTCTCCAGAACGCCATACCTCTCTGGACTAGAGCGTTACAGGACCAGTGGATGTAGAATCCTCCCTCTACTTTTAGGCTTGCTATTGGAAATGAGTGAATATCCATGATGCACTCTGCTTGCCCCATGGGAACCTGTCCCCAGTAACTGCACTGGCTGCTGCAGCACACAAATCAGCAGGTCTGAACTTCATCCGGTTTGGGGACTTGATACTGAAAGGGATGAGTGTGCCTTTGTTCTACCTGCTGAGTCAGCCTCCCCAGCAACACCACTGCTCCAGAAAGCAGCGACAGCACAGCCTGTCTGCTCAGTCTAAGCCCCCTGAATCCATCCCTACAGCATCTGCCTCAATTCAGGCTCAGGCACTTGCATTTGGCAGCTACACAGATACAAAATGTTCTGATGATGTGCAAACAATTCCTCAGTGTCTGCAGCTCTTTGCTCCTGCACAAACCTGTTTCTGTTCAGGATGAGGAGGGCTCCTCCTGCCCAACACCTCTCAGATCATGTCAACTGGCATTTTGGAAACATTCACCGCTTGTGATAAACTGCAACTTCTAGGAATCCAAAAGCCTCTGCACTGCAGCACTGCAGGCAAGGGGAATAACCCCCAAGAGCCATTCCTGTTCCAGACACTGTGCTATTCTTCACAGTTATCTGCTCTGCCCTCTGAGAAGCAGCTGAGCTCCTTCCAATTTGCTTGTCACACTAAAAGGAGCCCTCTCTCTGCTTACCTGTTAATGTCCTTTGTTATGCTCCAGCCTGTGTGTCCAGGCTCCCCAGATCTTTATAGCTATTGGTGCCCTCCTGGCACCAAAGACAACTGCTCCAGGTCTGCCCTCTGGTCAGCCACATTTTCACATGAACTAGAGATAGTACCAGAAGCCATGTGTGTTTCACCTACCTGGTTACAGGTGTTAATATCTACCCCGTTCCTGAGGTGATCCAAGGCTTTGTCCAGATTCCCAGATCTTGCAGCTCTCAAGAAACTGGTTGCAGCATCAGCCTTGGGGACAAAAAGAAAAAGCATGAAACTCAGAGCCTCCTTGTTCTCCCCCACCACCAGCACTGGGTCAAGTCTTCACTCAGCTGCAGAGAACATAACTACATAAACCAGGCAGAAAAGGCAGAGGCCAGGCAAGTCACAGTGGGAGCTGCTGGGACAGACTGAGGTGCCCCAAATCAGACAGGAAGAAGAAGGGATGGGACCTGGACTAAGGTGAAGAGCATCCAGATAATGGGGCAGAAGGTCTGCAGCTCGTCCCATCACACTATGGGGACAGTAGGGAGAGAGCTCCTGCCACCATGACAGCCTCCCTTGGCCCAGGAAACCCCTCCGTGCCTGGGCTGAAGAACTACACTGATGGAGCTGTAGTGAACCCACCCCTACCCTCCTGCAGAAGCCACTGGGTAGCCACAGGGGTAAGCTGGGCTACCAGCACCAGGGGCAACGGCCCCAGCTGAGCACCTCACAGCTGTGAAAGTCACAACTCTCTTTTTTGACAGTGCCTCCCTGCTACACCACAGCCAGCCCAGGCAAGGCACAGCAATACTTGGAGCAACACTACTTAGCAGTGTGAGGCAGCAAATGGAGACAATGGCATGGCTCACTAGAAGCTGGAGAACAGGGTGGAAATGCAGTGATGTGGGTCTGTGAGTCTGAGAACTTGGACTGGCAAGTACAAGCTGGTATGTGCCTGCTCGGGCCAGCCCAAAGGGCTCTCTGCAGCCAAGAGCCACAAGACATCCATGGCATGGGTACAGGACACACTGCTCTTTCTTCAGCTCCAAGAGACAATCGGAACCGCTCTTGGAACACTCACATCAGGACTGACCAAGGGACCTCCTGTGCTAGGAGAGCTTCTATACTGCCACCCCAAGCCATCCTGTATTGCCCACAGCCTGGTTGCAGAGGAGCATCCAGGATTAGGAAGCTCTTGGACAGGAGCTGGAAGAAACCCAGCCAGAGACAAAAACACTGGAGGCATATTGGGGAGGATAATACACCACACAGGTTCAGGCCTCCTCTCTTCCCTTCCCTTTGCAGTCTCAGACATTTAAATTGGGACTTTGGAGCAGCACAACTCAGATGCCTTCTGGTCTCCTCCATCTGCCTCCCCAGGTCATCCTTTCTGCCTGACACTCCTACCACAGAGAAGGGCAGACATGCCCTGGGCCCATTAGGACCCTGTTCCCCGCTGTAGAGGCAAGGCCCACACACAGGGTGTCCTGGTCCTGCTGGGCCCGGCACAGAGGTCAGAGCAGGCCACCACCACAGTGGTAGTGTGCCATGGCCCCTCTGGGACAGCCCACAGGCCAGAAGGACAGGTGGTGGAGGGCAGAATCCCCGTGCCCCCCATCACAGTGCGCAGCCTCTGCGTGCAGGGGGAGCATGTGCTGGTCGCATGACCTCTTGCACCAGCTGTCTCTGCTGGCTTCCACCTCAGAGGAGAATCCCATCTATCAGGGAAGAGCCCCCAGATTCACAGCAGAGCTGTGGCTTTGGGAGGCTGTGAACACAGAGGAGACACAGCACAGTGCCTCACTGCTCTGCTCACACAGAAGGATCAACTGCAAGAGGCAGAAGGCAACACCAGTGTTGTGCTTAGAAGTGCACATTCACGCTCTGAGCTCCGTGTGCTGTCTGGGGTCCAGTGAGGAAACACTGACAGCTTCAAGCAACAGGCTGAATGCAAAGAGCTTTTCCAGCTCCAGACACTGCTAGAAGCCTCTGCTTCTCAGGTCAGGATCGACAAGAAGGCAGCAAACCCTTGGAAAATCAAAGCACAGCTCAGCCATGCTCTGTCATCCATGGGACACACATGCAGCTCTAAAGATTATATGGTAAAAGTCTACATTGCCCTGCAGCAAAGGGGCTCCCAAAGCCCCAGCACACTCAGCAGCATAGACTACAAGCAGAAAGCAAGCAGAAAAGCAAAGCGGAAGTCTCTGTGGGCATGAAGGAGAAGTGTGTTGTATACTCACAGCCACGTCTGGACCGGACCTGCCCTTTCTTGCTGCCATAGTCCGGCACTTCTGCTGAAACCTGAGCTTGGTGTTCCCTCTCTCCCTCCTTGGTTATCTACTCCCCAGCTTTAAGAGAGCCAGTAAGTTACATTGCATTCTATCTAAAAATACAGGCTCCGTCCTCTCTCCAATGCAGACCCTGCAGGGATCGCCAATTGCTAATGGAATTTGTTCATTTTCTCTCCATTATTGTGTCAGACAGGATATTTAATACCAAGCCGCCTCCGGAAAGCAAATGACTGTCGCCAAGGGCAGGGAGGGGGTCAGAGCTGCAGGTACCACCTTGGGAACAGCGGAGGAAAAGCAGCCCCACAGATATGCCCAGGAGCCTGGCAACTCACAGGTAAGTCCTGCCACAGAGGAGAGGGGTTGTGGTTCCCTCCTGACCCTCTGGATGGTGGGGCCCAGGCCTTGGAAAACATGCTAAGGCTGGAGTGTGTCAGAGGTGCTGCCCTTTTGCTCCACATACTCGGCATGTACCTTACAGAGATGCACAGAGAGAAGCAGAGCATCAGACACCAGCAATAAGACCACACATTCTGCCAGAGAAGATGGAATAGCTCAGCTCAAATGGTTAAAGTAGATCTATAAAAATCATATTGTCCTTCTGATGTCAGGCTGCACAACAGGACTGCCTGCCTATTGCTCAGGGCAGTTCACTCCCCAGGAAATGGAAGCATGGGCTGGGTCACTGCCATCTCCCGAGCCTCAGCAAAAGGGAGCGCTGACAGCAAGAAATGCAGAGACTCTGTGAACACAAGCAGATGTGCACATGGAGAAGATACACACATGAATCCCAGTCAGTACCATCCCAAGTCACTCAGCCACAGACACACGTGTTGCACAGTTATCACCACCCACTAACAAGCACCAAGGGCAGCACGGCCGAGCCTCGTGCACACACAGTCCCTCGCTGTGGGCCCCAGAACAAACTGCAACTGCTTCCAGATGCACAACCTGCCTTTACTGATTTTCCTTTATTTGGAGTTTGCAGAGTTTCTTTCCATCCCCCTTTGCCTTCACAGCAATTTTCCAGGAAAGAGATATTCCAGGGGAGAAAATAAGCTGCCTCACTTGCTGTTGTGTACCTCTTGCACTCTTACGTGGCTGCTAAATCCTACATAGGCATCATGCTCTACAGACTTGTGGACATCCAAGCTGTGAAGTGTCAGGGGGGTGCTGCCAGCAATTCTGCAAGAGAGAAGCCTCAGATCTGGACTTTGTTAAGTGCTCCAAGACCTTCTAAAGTTAAAAGCATAGCACAGCACATCAGACTCTGCTCCTACTCTCCTTCCATTTCTTTTCCTTCAGGAAAAATCTTCCCTCATCTGCTGACAATCTAAATTTTTCCTTTTCCCTCTGTCCTGGTTTCAGAGTCAATTTTTTTCTCATGACGCCCTCTCCTGGCCCGGAGGAGAGGCCTCCTCTGTTCCTTTTCCCAGGTGTCCTCCTGCTCTGACAGCATTAATGCCGGTAACCTGGAACCACATGAGCTCATTGCATTGTAGCCACGGCCAAGGCAACAAGCAAAGGGGAAGTCAAACCAGAGGCTCAGGCTGGATTTCAAGGGCTGCAGTCAGAGGTTCATAAGCCTGCTGTGTCACTGGCCACGGTTAGTTCCCCGCTATAATCTCTTCTGACGGTGCCTGCTCTCACACACCCAGGGAGGAGCTCCCACCAGCTCCTGCTGCTCATCACTGATAGCAAAAGGGAGGGTCTCAGCATTGCCGCCTCCTCTTAAAGGTGGCCACACTTGGCAGGAGCCCACTCTGCATGAGCTGGTAAACGCTGTAAGTAGATGATTTCCAAGTGCAGATGAATTCAGGGACTTGTGCTGATCTCACAGTGTTTTCTGGGACACAAAGACAGTCAGGAAGAAACTCACCACACTATTCCAGCCTGGCACACACGCATCCTGCTGCATTGCCCTCTTTACCGGGTCTGCCCACAGTTCTCTTCAGCCAAGCTGACACAGACTTACGGAGCAGCAGTCAGAGGAGGTCCAGCAAAGAAACATGAGGAGGCTGGGCAGCACACAGTCACCCCAACAGCCAAAGAACCCCAGGACTGGCAGTGAGATGCAAACCTGAATCCTGGCACCAAGCCATATTTTGCTATGGGCATCCTGTCTAGATGCTCTAGAAAGGTCCAACTCACATCTCAGAGGTCATCCAGATACTTCCAGCTACTAATGCCAGTGTCCTGGAACCTAAAGTCAGCACTGCAGCTGAGGACATGTGGTAAACTCTTGCCAAGGGCAACAGCCCTTGCCATTTGCTTGGACATTTCCTTGCTCACGTGGGCTTGTGTCCAACAGTGGGCATGATCCTCACTTTTGAGGCATTATTTCCAGCAGAATCACCAAAACCTCACCTCGGTTACTTTGAAGTAACTGTCCAACCTAGGAATTTCTCTGGAGCCAATGCTCATTTGCACCTCTCTGCCTTGCACATATCAAGTGCACAGTTCTGCAGGTGATAACCTCAATCCTTTCTCATCAGATGAGAAGAATTTGTCAGTCCTCAAAACACAGTAAAAGAGCTGCTAAGATTAAGATCAGTTAAGGATAACACCTAGGGGGGTCCCCATAGGATAATCAGGGAAGATCAGGAGATTCAGCTAAAAATGCTCAGAAACAGAAGCCATACTCTCTGTCTTACAGGAACTTTCTCTCCTATCTGTATTAACAGAAACTGGATGCTCTCAGTGGGCCCTGCAGCAGAAACAAAACCTACTGGCAGGTTTCTGCCTTCTGAGTAGAAGGCAGGACTCAGCAGAGTACAGCATCTCCAGAGAGGCCACAGTAGCAAAGCCTGAGGCAGTCAGCCAGCAGAACAGGGAGAACAGGCAGATACTGCAAACCCAGAAGAAAGAGAAAAGCAAAAGCATTGGGAAAATTCATCTGACAAAAGGATAAATCCAAATGCTTAAATTCTATTCTTTCATCATCCTCATTCCTATCCACGTGATTCAAGACAGATAAATCCATATGCCCAAGTTCTATTCTCCCATCATCCTCACCTCTGCCCACATGATTTAGCACAGGTCTGCAGATCTTAATAGGACTGATGAGAGTCAAGGGACAAGAAGTCATCTCTGGAAGGCATCTGCCAAGTGAGTTTGTTCTCATTTCATGCATCAGCCTGAGTAAACCCTTTGTCCATGCTCCTTTCTGCTTAGTGGAGATTTCACAGCAGCCCCAAAGCATGTCCCACAGAGGCTGATGGCTGACAAGCCCAGCAGAGATCCCCAGAGCAGGATGCAAGGGGGAGCTCAACCATCTCGCAGCAGGTGAATCAGAGCTGGAGAAGAACTCAGCACAACTGGCAAAGGAGAAATCCCAAGGCAGAAGAAGGAGGGAAGGAAGGCCCCCGGCAGGTTTGTGGGAAGGGAAGCAACCTGTCAATTAGCATTTTTCCAGTGCTGAAGAGAGGGCAAGCTTTCCAGTGCCAGCATCAGGCTGGCCTCTCCACCATGCACAATCCTCCACCATTACATAATCATCAGTAATGAGCTTCTGGAAAGCCCATTTTTGTGCACCCTTAACAGGAGAGGTAGCTCTGGGCTGTCACTGGTGGTACAGGGTCAAGGTTAATTCAGTCCCTGCTGAGCATTTTCAGACACAGACAACATCTGTGTTGCCATTTGGCTCCTTCCTTGCCCGTTCATGGGTCCCCTTTGATGGCTGCCCCAGCTGGAACAGGTTCAGAACTGTGAGGAGAGCAGATATCACAAACAGCTTAATCTGCACAGAGCAAGACAGCAAGGAGCTGCCCCTACACAGGAGACAGATCTTTCTGATACGGCTCCCCTGGTGGGCTACAGCCCAGAGCTTTTTGAAAGCCTGCAGTGCCTGCCTGCTGCCTAATGGATTTTCTAAGTAACATGTTCGAGATCTTGTTCTGTCATTTGCAAACTATGACTTTCCCTTTCAAGTACAGTGCTGGGTCCAGCAGCAGTGGAGAGTGAAACAGGGGCTGGTCCAGAGACTTGAACAGGAAAAAAGGGAACCAGAACATCTTTCCTTTCACACAGAGCCAAAGCGAGGCAAGAACTAACACAGCTACTGCTCCTGCCAGCTGAGGCCACGCACACCCAGGGGAAAGCTGTCACTTTCCTTTGATGTTAGCAGGAGCCTCTGCTCTCTGCATATCCTGAAAAAGAAAAGCTATTTTTACCTCATCAGAAAATATATAGACTGTGACTGAAGACAATACATGAGAGCTTTTTGCTCAGGCACTATACCTCTTCTAATAATATAACAACATTTACAGCTGCTGAGAGAGATGCAGCAGCACAGCAAATGCTTTCTATCTCCTGCTTTCCTGATGCACTACCTTTTTTGGACCATTACATGATTCAGGCAGGTCTGCACAATAAACACTGGGGAGCTGAGAGGGCTCCAGCAGGCTGCCAGTGCAGGGAGGGATCAGAGACATGCTCTGAGCCTGCCTGATGTCAGCCTGGGACTAAGACACAGCTTCTGGAACAGGCTCTACCTGCCCTGGGCTCTGTCAGCACCCTTATGCTCAGGTGAGGTGCTGGAGTCCAGATCACGCCATCAGAGTCTGCCCTGGTGCCCTATGGAGAAGCTTCCTTTTCTTTCCTAGAGACACTTATAAACTGCTCCTGATTTCTGCAGTCTGTTCTGACTCATTCCCTACCTCTTCTCCAGCAGGACTAGTCCACACCTGCTTTGCCTGCCTGCATGAGCAAAAGTGCTTAGAAGGTGACTTTCTGCTGGAATCTGTGTGCTGGGTGGCATCCCAGTACAGTCCTTGTGCTGTGGCTACCATAGATTTACTGTCTTCAGCCTTGAGCCAGGCTTACCTGGCCCGTGCTTGGGGTGCAGCCTCTGGAAGCCATGCAGGGCAGAAAGCATTGACAGAACAGCACAGAAGCTCAGGCCTGGTAATATATCTCTGCCAGCAGATCCCTGGTGAGGACATGCAAGCAAAGCCAGCTGCTCCACAGCAGAGCTAGCACAGCACTGTGCTGAGAGAGAAACATCACGCTGTGCACCTGTCCCAGGGCTCCACAGGGGTACAACAAGAAAGGTGACAACACAGGAATCAACATTTGCCATCATAATACTGCAAAAAAACAACACCTGGGGCCCCTCCCTTCTCCCAGCAAAGCAGTGGTGAGAAGGACAAGGCAAATACAGCACCGGGGGACCTGGTTTCAATGCCAGGCACTGTCACTGGCTCCAAGGACGACCTTAGGCAAGTTACCAATGACCTAAGAAGGGCAGCAAACCCCTGCTACCAGTCTGAGGTCCATTTAGCAGCAACTATTTGGGGAGAAGAGGCGTTGTCTTTGGACTGAATTTCATATTACCAGCCAGAATATTCCTAAACTCCCTTGTACAAACCAGCTGACCTGATTCTTCTCCTCTTTTGCTGCCCAACGAACCCCTGACTGTGGCCAAGTACTTACCCTCAGGTAATGCATGCATGTCATCACTGCAGGAGAAGGTCAGCTCACTCTGGACAGCCAGGGTCTGCAGCTCTGATCAACCTGCTAATGCTGAGTGCTGCAGCCAAACCAAGCATGAGCAGGCTGGCAGAGGTTTATCAGCAGCAGCACTGGACCCTATCACCACTCACACACCTGACTGCAAGTCAGCACAACAAGGAAGCTCCTGTCTGGAGTCTGGAGATTACAGGTTGTCCCACATGAGGAACTTGAGGAGATCTGCCAGGCTGGGCACAGTGTTTCATGAATGTCATGCCTGAGCCACACTTCATAAACACATCTGTGAGCTGTTAACAGGGAGGAGCCCGTGTGCATGAACCCTGCTCTTCAAATAGTACAAGGGAAGATGAAACTTCAGCAATATAAAGCAAAATGAACCAGCTCTGTGGCAGAACCACACTGTCTCTTGGTCTGTGCCACACAAAGCAGGCTGGAGACAGTGAGCAGAAGACCTCAGGTTTTCCCAGGTCCCTGCAGACCTTGGCTGGGCACAGTCCCAAATGGAGGACACCGAGATGGAACTGAAGTGGCAAATGAGGTCTAGTGACAGCAGCTTCAGGCTCTTTGTAGGGCCTAGAGCCCTCTACAATACAATGAACGCGCCCCTTCCCCCCTTCTACCTGCACAGCAGACTCCTGCTCCAGCATCCCTTCAGGAGATCCTTGCTTGCAGCAAGAAGGCAAGGGGTCCACAGTGGTTGGTGCATGCCCTCTCTGAAAGACACGCAAGGGAGTCACACCAATTGTCCAAAGGAACAGACCTCCTGGAGACCGCTCCCATCCCACCCTTTCCTTGTGCTCCAGCTGAGGGTGACCCCGCAGAGCAGTGCAATGGCAGAAAAAATAAGATGGAATTGCCCAAGGTCCCCATCACTGAGGCAGAACCTTTCTACCGCGGTGAGGAATGAGAAAAGTGCCTAAATACAACATGTCTGCTGGTCACAGCTCCTCTGACAGAGAAATATTACCATTAGGTATGGTCCTGGCAAGTTTGGCCAAGGCACAAAGACCTGGAGTTTTGTCTGCAAGCAGCTCTCAGCAAGTTCCCCACAGCTCAGAGCTCAGGTCACTGAGGTATCCTTGGCTGTTGGTGACATCCACACGGGCTGACAGGTCACAGGCTGCAGCAGACCCATAGATCTGACAGAGTTCACAGGATTCTTGTTACTATCAGTCACATATCTATAGCTCTAGAAATAAAGGCAATTTTGGGAACATGGGTGGAGGGGATCCTGTGAGGTGGGAAACACCATCCCTGAAGATGGGGGAGAATAGAACATTTTGCCTTGAGTATGTAACACACTAAAAACCGTTTATTTCCCAGGCTTTGTGAAGCTGCTGCAGGCTCCATCTATAAGAAAACTGGTCTCTTTGCTCCATTAATTGCTGTCCCTTGTTAATTGTAATTTCCTGAACACTTCCCATTGGTGCCTCTAATAAGTCTCGTTCACTCATTATCAGTGAGGCATCTCTAAATGTTCCCCCTATGTAACTGTAGATGTGTGAGTTGCATGCATCAGCACTGGAAACTCATACCTCAGAGCAACTTGCTTTACAAGCAGTTTGTCACTGTTATCTTGCCTAAGAGGAACATCTTGGCAGTTCTGGATAAACCAACACTATGGCCACAACCCTGTCTGAGAAATCAGAGCCTAATCTTAAAAAATAACAAATACAGCTCTAATAAATGAACAGCTTTTAATTCCAAAAGATCTTTCCATTTTCATGAAAACAGCTCAAAAAGAAAATAAGGTCTCAGGCAGTTCCTTAACACTTACCTGTTTCCAGATGCTGAACTGAGATTGTTTGGGTTGCTCATTCCCCAAAATTTTATTCTGTGTCCTCTACTTAGTGATGTCTGAACATATGATCATCACTGTGAAAGCTTTAGAGACAACTAAAGGTAGACTCAGTGTCATGTTTTACCCACAAAAGCTAACACAGAGTTAAACTGGGGCTCTGCAAAGGGACATTATTTACACTAGAAAAAACAAGAATATTGTCTAAAAAAGCAAATTCATGTTAAGAAAAAGTGACCAAGGATTACAGTGAATAAATAATACCAAATAACAACCTCTGGACACCCCTGTGGGCTTTAGGGATTTTTTGCAAGCCAGGGTTCCAATATTCTCTTAAGTGCTGTTCCCTGGATACTATAATATTTATCATACCCACATGAAAACTAATTTCTCTCTCTGCTATCCTGAGACAGCTTCTGGGATGAAGATCAGCATCCCTGGTGCCTCAGTGCCGTTGCATTCCAGGTTCACACCTGAAATGAAAACACTGAGTTCCAGCAGCCACTGTAGACAGAGTCAGAGGTGAAGAGAAGCTCTGCCAGAAATTTAGACTGCAGAGGTCTCTGAAGAGAACTACTCCTACTACAAAGAGCCTTTTTTTTTTCAAGACACAAAGTTCTGCCTCTGACCTTTGGAGAAACTCTTCAGCTGTGTGATGATGTAGCTGTGAAGGAATGCAAGGCTCCTTCCTCTGTTTTGGTATCTGCCATGTAACCAGAGAAGTGACTGCCCAGCACCAGGCACTTGCTGGCTGCTGCCAGTCTGTCCTCAGCTGTTCTTCCTTTCATTTAAGGGAATGAGGAGTGTCATATGTGCAGCAGAGAACCTTATACACATCACCTTAGAGAAAAGTAAATAATATATAAATGGGCTTTAATATTTTGAGAAAGCTGTATGTGCCTTTGCCCAGTCCCTCCTGAACTCAGCCACTTGAGAAATGATCAGGATGAGCCCAGGGCTGCAGCCACTGAAGGCAGCTGCTACTCCCTGAGCACTTGCAGTACCCTCCTGGTGCAAGGACATGGATACACATGGGCTCACCTTACTCCAGCATGTCCCATTTCTCCTTAGAGAGGAAAACACTCCCTGTGCTGCTGTCACCTGCTGAGGTTCCCAGGACCAACCAGCTCCCAGTCAGCAAGGAAGTCTCAGGAAACGTCAATGTAGTTTTAAAGCTGAGTCAACAACAGAAGCTGAATAATTTAAATGTTTAGCAATTCTGCTACTGCTGCCTAGCCATGAATAACAGCAGGTACACAGAAAATCAGTGGCACTGTCAGGCCACTTCTTCCCGTTGGGAGAGAGCAGCAGTGATGCAGGCATAAATAAGTGGATACGGATGCTCTGCAGAGCTGAGATAGATGCTGCAGGTCAGAGCAGGCAGCCCTCAGAACCTCACACAGCTGAGGCTTTGCTTTCCTGTGGTGTTTGTGGCTTCTGGCACGGGGATTCGTGACTTCACAGGATGTCTGTAGGTGATGCTGGTGCCTTACCTCCTCAACAGCTGATGCTCAGCTTCCAAAGTGCTGGAATCATCAGCCATGAGTGACAGAGGAAGCATGTGAGGGGTCCACACTGACATCTGCTCTTCACCTTTCCATCCGAGGAGGAGCTGTGCAATGTGATGTGGTGGGCAAAGATTTGCTATACACAAATATTCCAGCCCTTGCCCTCTAGCTGCCTCTCCATCTCCTTTGTTGTAGGGAAGACAGGGAAGCCAATTTACGGGTACTTTTCTCCAAATCATTCTAAAAACCGGCACGCAGAAGAACAGAACAAATGAAAAGAAACTCGATGGATTGGGTTTGCAAAGCTCAGCAGCTATTAGAAATAAGAAATCTCTTCTTCTCATAGCTCTGGCCTAAGAGACTGTTTTGTGGTCATTTATCAGCTCAGAACTATTTAATCTGTGAGATTTCCAAAGGAAATTCAGAAATACAAATTGGATAGATCTTCTTACGGTTGTGTTTCTTGAACTGTGCACTGTTTCCTCCAAGGCACAATTTTGGAGATGAAGCAGACTGCTCTCTTACTCCAAGAGATATCTGCACAAGCACAATTTAGTTCTTGGAGAGGAAGCAGTCTGAGCCCCAAACCAAGATGTATCAGCAGCCTTTTGCCCCTCCCTGCACACATACTGAGCAGACAGACAACTTCATAGCATGTGCCTCTCCAGCATCTTGCCACGACTTATCAAGTGTTCTTTTTGCTCATCATTTGAACAAGCCAGGCAACACAAACGAAAATGTCATCACACTAATTTATCTTATTTCTACTTATTCAAGCATAAAAGCTCAGAAAGTCAGATTCTCACAGTGAAGACATGAAAGGGCTGCAGAGCTCCCAAAGGAAAGGAATATTCATGTCCCATTGTTTATGCTATAGCTTAGTACTGTGCTATCCTGGCTGCAAAGAAGATATCTGCACAGATAAAATTGTTCAGCAACCTCTGCATCCAGCTCTCTTATCCAGTGGACCAGAACACATCTCAGCCACCTGATTAGCACTCACTGTTTAACCCCTCTTAGAGACCAAGCAGTCTTGAGAGCAAAAAGCATCACCTAACTCAGCCTGAATCTGAAAATTCCCAGTTCTGGGAATTCAGAATTTGGCATTATGCCCACAATATGGGCCAAGGGCAAATCACATCTTAATTACTGCTCATGGTGCAGATTTCAGCTTTCATTCAGACAAGCACCAATCTGAAAGATGTAACAAGACTCTTCTCGGGCTGCAGCTAATCCACCCAGGTATTGATCCTGTTGGATCCATTGGTCCTGCTGTAACTGCAAGTCTACAGATAACCGAGAGATGCCTAAATGTTATGCCTGGTTGGGAATCTCAAGACCAAGAGATTTCCATCACTTGGCTGCAGTACATGCCTGGAGGCAACAGAGACTGATCTCCTGTGAGAAAAGATGAATGCACAGTCCCCACCTGGCAGGGTGCACTCTGCTCCTCTTGGAAAGAAATCTGCTCTGCTTCTGAGCATCAAGCCAGAGAGCAAGAAATTAGATCTTGCCCCACACTTTCAGTGTACTTTTATTCTCGGACACCCAGTCTCTGAGGTCTGTACTGTACAGCCTGCACCCAAATGATCTTGCTCTGTCATGTTCAGGCAGTTTGACAAAATATTTTCTCCTTTAGTATTCAGTGGCCAACAGCACTGAGATCACAAGTCTGAGGGGTGTCTATTGCTGTGACAGCATAAGGAATAGGCAGGGTGCTGAGAATTACCTGCCTTCCTCCATCAAACCACCCATCTGTCTCCAGTGCCTATCTGCACACACCCCCCACACTCCCCCCAGCCTCTGAAGGACATCTGCTGTGTGTGCCCAAGGAAGTCACACATGTGCCTGTCCCCTCAGCAGATATTGGCCAGAGATGCTGGGGTCACCCAAACGAGTAATGTTCACAGAACAGCAATGAATTCCCAGGGGCCATTTTACAGCACACAAGGAGGAGGATGGGGCATTTTGCCCAGGACACACAGCCTGACAGACTCACAGTGAGGATCGACAGCAGCCCCTTGACTGTGCTGCTGTAGCACGCTACCCAGACAGACCAACATCATATTTTCACAGTGTTTAAAGCTCAGCTTTATGTTCACTCTGGGAAAGCCACTGTATCCAGCATATCTGGAGCTGCAGGGGGGTAGAAGAGGCACCTGAAGCAAACATCCCAAGGGTAGGCTCACTGAAGCAAGTCTGGGCTCCTACAGAGTCAATGCTTGAAGCAGGGCTCAGTGCTGAGCTCCCTTGAGACCCAGCAGAGAGAAACGAGCATATCTAAGGATATAATTCAGCTGACCTACTTCCACATGTGGCATAGTATGGGAACGACTCCCTCCTCTTCTCCCGGACTGGAGGGAGCTGAGGTGAGCAGTTCAGACACAGAGGTCTGCACCACAATACTCCTGGTCTGGGGCAGATCATCCCCTCACACAGCATGATACCCACAATGGCACTGATGTGAGAAGAGCAACCCCACTCTGCCCAACACACCCAGCAGCAAAATCCCATCCCAGAAACATCCAAATCCTCTCAGCTGCTGTTGCCATGGTAACGCCAGAGCCAGGATCCACCAGCCTTTGATGTTCAGATCTGCTCAAAGCATGCAAAATGTTTAAAGTGTGAAAAATGCCATTTGGAAGCTAGGGAGCTGTGTGGAAGAGCACCTGGCTGCCCTGAAGATGGAAGGCCCTCCAGGGGGATAGTGTTAATGCTGCCCAGCACCGCTTCATCTTCCACCACAGCCTGTCACTACCAGCACTCTGCTGCTGTACTCCAGCTCACCCACTTAAAGGAATTTAATACTGAGCATCAGACAAGTGCCGTTTCACAGGGTAATTTGGGTTATTAATGAAAAAAATCCCCCTTCCCCCTAATGATAAAAAATAGGACTCTGGTACTCCATTGTTCTCAGTGCTGGGAGCTGAGCCCATGAGAGTGCTGGCCCCAGAGCCATTCCTGGGGAATTGGGAAGGGATGAACAGCCAGGACAGCCAGCAGAGCCAAGTAAGATACAGCACAACGTGGTCCCTGTCTTCCATTGCATCACAGCAGAGAGGAGGAAGTAATCCCACATGACACACAAGTTGTGCCAGCCACAGGAGGAGCTGGTGGTCTGATCCCCTCTCCAGCAGTGCACAGAGATCCCCTGCAGGGCAAGGACACCTCCGAGCTTATGACTGCACAATTGCTTACCTTACAAAATTAACACTCTTGTAGCATTTAGCTCTATGATTCCCTGAGGATTTGCCAAAAGCCAGTGCTGTCAGTGCCAGGAAATGCTTGACACTGACCCTGCATTCACCTACCTTACTCAGCCACCAGGTCAGGGCAGTTCAGTACAAGCCAAGAAGCTCTGAAGTGTAGGGGCAGAGAGAAAGTTTGGAATCTGAGGGATTTTTTTGCCAGACTTTTGAAAGAATTTGCTTTACAATAGGAAACACAGAAACCTGAGGTAGTTTCTAACTTCAGAGAGTAGTTTCTCTTCTACATAGAGAACGTATGTCCTGCACTCTGTCATTCCCACCACTTTCATTTTAATATTCAGCCTACTCCACAGCTGCAAAGTTTCTTTGTATTCTTTCACCCTCTTGCTAAACTAGTGATCCCCTATGCAGAGTGAGAGGAGGCAGCCTGTAGCAGACCACAGAAATGCTTCAGGGAACTCTTGGAGCTGGAGAAACAAGGGGCTCAAAAGAAACAGAATGCAATTTCCTAAGAAAGACTTTTGTTGAACAGAAGAGTCAATCCACGCACACAAACACTTTATTGTGAAAAGTATCATAGCATCTTTGACAGCAACTATACAGGATGCTGGATATCAGGGTCACAAAAGCAGTTCAACATAAAACTTTAGATTTCCTCCTCTTAACTTCTTGTGGGAGCCTAAGTATCTGCTTTACAGGGACTACTAAGGTTATGCTTGTCTGTGAAAGGAATTAAACAGTAAAGAAATCCTATTATGTCCTCTTTTCACTACTTCAAGTTCTTTTCAACAGAAAAGACAAGCCATTTTCACCTGCCAGAAGGCAGAAGCTGAGAAACAATTTTGGCTAGGATTCCCACTGTGGCAGATATGTGAGAGTACCAGCTCCATGACAGCTGCTTTGCTGTGTTACCTGCTGACCATGGTTTGGAACGTGAGCCTGCTGGAAGTCTCCAGCATTTTGCTCCATCCTCCTACTTTATTGCAACCCTTAGTGCCTCTTCAGAGGTGTAACATCCTCCAAACATGTTTGCATGCATGTTTATTCATGCTGGTCTTTAAAAACATAGCCATTGTTTTCATGATTGGGCACTTAAAGAGATTCCTTGATTCTTTGTTGTTTCTTGGTGTCTCCCAATCAGATCACTGGTATGTCATATACCTCTTTTAATGTAAATGCAAAAATTATATATATCTATTTTCCAGGCACTTTTTGTCATTAAAAAAGCCTAATATTATCCCAGCAACCTGCTGGCAAAGCTTGGCAGTAAACAACAGACAGCTTGAGGGTGGGGAGCTGACTGCAGCAGCTGCAGCTCCAGAAAGAGGACAAAAATCATGTTACTTGCTTCATTTGTGGTGTTTGGTTTTTTCCCCAGAAATCTCCAAAGAACAGTATAGGAAGCTCTGAAGCCTCTTCCTCTTCTGATCTCTTTTTTTTCTCAGTGTTTTACAATAGGTTTTTACTGTCAAGAACAAACTACAGGTTCATATCTTAGTTCAGTGCACTTTCTCCAAGCAAAATGCTGCATTAATTCCTAAAAAGACAGGCAAAAAACACACCACCTCTGCAGAGAAAAAGTCTCTTCAGACTAAAGCTCTCAATATGCAATGCCTCTTCTCAGTAATGAACGTTATCTCCCAGTTTCATGAGGAAGTTGCATCACTATTGCAGCTGTGAGCAGGGCCTCTCAATCAGCTGCTCCAAGTGTCTTCATAGCTTTCTTAGCTCTAAGGCATGACTTTAAAGCAAAGTGAATTAGTGAAAGATGTCAGCTCCTCTTCCCAACTATCTGCAATTTACCCACAGTGTCTGGCTATACAGGAAAGGCAGAATAAATGTCCCTCATTGACCCTGTGCTGAAAATAATGTTGGTGCCACACACCGTGCTGAGAGGCCCTGTAGGCAGGTGCTGCTGATCCCTGTGAAATGTTGTCAAGAGACAGCAAATGCTGCTGCCTCACATTTTGAATGGAGAGAAGGTGTTTTATCTATGCCTATTGAACTGCTGCTGGCCTTGGAGAAGTTCCCTGACAGGTCTGCTAAGCACATCTCACCACTGGCAGGGATGAGTTCACAAGTTCTGAAAAGCAGTTTTGCTGATACAGTACTGGTGGGCAACAGATATTTTATACTTTTGCCCTGTGATACTGCAGCTCCTCCTCTTACTGCAACCTCAGCTCCTCAGCCATTTGACAGCAGGCTGACAGGAAGCATTTTTTCCCAGTCCTCACAGAAAGGGGGTCAGCCTGCTGACCATCGTGCTGCTCTTTAACAGGAGCACATTTCTATGCATCAGTGCAGTGGCACATCCAAGCTGCGTGTAAAGAGGGCTGCCATGCCATGCTCTGCTGAGCAATTCTTGCTTGGACCAAACCTACTGTCACTGTGAGCTAAGATGATTCTGCCAGGAATAGAGCTGAAGAACGAAAAAGCATAGAAAATTTAAGCCTTCAGGACAAATACTGATCCCACGCAGGCATCTCCTAGTGCTGAAACCCCCCTATGCCAAAGCCAGTGTCCCACAGATGAAACTTCTCTTTCAGCATTAAAGATGGGAAGAACTATAACACTCCCCACTGCAGTAAAGGCAACTCTAACATCAAAAGCCAGTTCAGTAAGATTTACCTTTCTTAGAACTCTCTAGCACACCACCACCTCCCTGTAGTCCACTCCCAGTTCCCACTGTCAGCCTGAGTACTTTCATTCACCACAGGGGAAGTGAAGAGGAGAAATAAATAAAAGATCACTCCAAAATAAGAGAAACTCCACATAGAAATTCACAAGTCAAGAACACTGGATCATTGAAGTTTAGCATCTTATTTAAGGACACACTATTTACTACTATAATAAAATCCATGGAAAGCATTTACAGTGGTATATTATTGATTCAAACAGCAGTGTGAGAACCTACAAGATGTATGCATATGGCTACAGCACACAGTAAAAGCTCACACTTCAGTCATCAGCAGACTACAGCTGATTTCCAGGCAGACTGAAGAAAGATCTTTTACTTTTACCCTCCATATTCAGGTCAGTGGAATAAAGAGCTTGGTACACAGGCAAGTATATTGTTAAAGGTGAACCTGTGTTTCACTCACCCCACACCTGTCTGTCACACCCACCAAACAGCACATTCTCATAGTATTTGTTCTTTGGTGTTGTAATCAGCAAGTCCTGGGAAAGACACAATGCTCCTCATTCCAGGCATGGCATCATGAAAGAACTAAATGGACTCAATACACTGCATTTCCTGCAGAGTATCTGGACACCTTAGTTTGCTGAAGAAACGACACTGTAAGAAGGTGACAATATTTATTATTCCTTTGCAGAGACCATCACATTGGTTAAATATCAAACAGTTTATATTCTGCAAAGGATTTCAGTGTGCTGGTGTTTGCATTTCCCATTTAAAAGTTCCAACATAGGCACATGAATGCAACCTACAAAGCCTGCAAAGTCCTGACACCACAGGGTAGTGAAGGACCATAGCCTTCACTTCTGCTTGCTATCTTTCTGGAGTACCTTTTCTCTTAAACAGAAATCTTGCCGGTGGCCTGGCCACACCCTCACAAACATGCGCACACACACTCTCTCCTTCTTTCCTCATCTCTGTATAAATATAGAAACCTCATCTGTTTTCTAAATGCTCTCCTGCTGCTGCGTTCTCTCCTTCCGCCTCCCAAGACACTCCAGTGAATACCTGCTGCTTTGTCTCTGCTGTAGATTTTTCACTGAGGATGCAAGATTTTGAAGCCATAGATTTAACACAGTCCCCTACACTTGCAGCCCCTACACGGGGATGTATGGCTCTGGCTTAAAGTTTCATCCAGTCGGCAAAATCTGGATTGCAAATAGGAAGGGAGCTTGAATTTTTGCTGCTGCTTGCAGAGTTGAGGCTCAAAACATGACATAATCATCTGTGAAAGAAAATGTAATTTTCAGAAGTGTCTTGCTGAAAAGTGCCCTTAGAGAGAGAAGGTGTCAGGAACTTCCCTCCACCTAGGAAGCTGCCCTCTACTCATCAAAGGTTTAACAAGGCTGGTCTATTCAATCCAGAGCTAATGCTTTCAGAACCTACCCTCGTGGCATTTTGAGAGCTGGAGGTGAGGACTGCAAGAAAGATGTAAGTAGGCCAGGGAACCCAGAAATCTCTACCATCCTTGATCCATCCTTCCATCACACCACCAGTGATGCTGCACATTTCCAGACCACCACAGAGAGGTTACATTTCTGAAGAACCTTGACACAATTAGACAATTAAAACAAATTAGCATAATTCAGACTAAACTTCTAATTTTAGCACTCTGTGAATTTGCTTTCCTTTGAGCTCAGATCTAGCTTGCTGTACCTCAGCTTCATCACACTGCAGGCGACTTCTTATGGTGGATAGACTAAGCCCACCACACTGTCCCATGCAGGACTTTTATGTAGGCACTGTCCTTTGTGCTCACCCTCCTGAAAGCATTTGCTCCAGGCAGGGTTCGTCCCTGCACTCAGCCAGTGCCCTCCTGGGGCAGATGTCCTGGCCGAGGTGCCAGGCACAGAGTACAGGGCACAGCTTGGAAGAACTTCTTCCTGAAACAGATTTCTGAATGCTACAAATTTTCAGATACTGCTCACCTCATTTCAGCACAGTGGGCTCACCAAGCACATACAGATGCTGTTACTACCTGAATAATTTAAGAGCCTGCAGAGCAGCAGTGCAGAATAGCACCAACATTCCCCCAGTGCTTTCTCCCACCAGCAAATCCCTTCTCCTACCCAACATCCCTCACATCCAGATGCCCATATTCCGCTCCTGTTCACCCCACTCCATCGCAGGGAAGGGAAACAAAGCAACTCTTGTACTCTGAGACTCTGCAGGCAGCATGGTCCTTCCTCCTGCTGCCGAGCTCCAGCTTGCAGGTAAGATACCAGCACAGCTCCCAGCAGTTCGTGAAGACTCAGGTGGCTGACAGGCAGCCATGTCACATCTCTGGCAGGATCTACTGCCACTGAATGCAAGAATCTCAGTAGCCTAATCCAGCAATGGTATAGTGGCCAGATATCCATGGGAGTAGGACACAGTGGAGCTAAGAAGTCCAGATATCATGGGGATGTCCTGAGCCATCTGCAGGTGGGTCTGCTGAAATCCTTTGCTCTCCTTCTGTCCATCACTCTCTTCTCTGCATCCTCTCTAAACCCAGCGCAAGCTGAAAGCTGCTGCAAAGAAACAGCCATTTGAGAGGATGCAGGCAAGCAGAGAGAACAGACCCACTGGCTGCTCCTTGGCAGCACTCCAGCAATGATTTCTCACCCCAGTTTCTCATGTGCTTATTGCATAATTCTGACAGAGGTGTCTTGATTTTCTGTCTCAGAATCCTAAGCTCAGACCACTGATCCACCCTATCAGTGAACAGCCATTGAGTGACCTCTTTTGCTTGTCACACAACAAGCACAATTGTGGTCACCTGTGGTCCTTCTAAGGAATCATCTGTAGTTGCTCCTCTGTCTGATTGAGTTTGTGGTTGTTGGTCCAAACCCTTCCTGACTTGTTCTAGTTATCACATTTCCCTAGCTTCCAAAGGATGAAAAAATTCATCCACGTAAAAGCATTCTCATCTGCATCCTCCATGTCACCACAATTATCTTAGTGCTGCCTCTCCCCAGCCACCTCACACACCTCAGCTTGGAGTTTCTTCTGACAGTTGTTATCAGCTATTTAATTGCCCACATTTATCCCTTATCCAAGTTTGAATATAGGAAGGGGGTCGCTTGACCGTCTGTCCTCCCTTTGCTCTTTCCCACCATTTCTCTCCAGCTGGAGGAAGAGCTCTCTCTCTGCCAAATGAAAGAGCTCCTGCCAAAGGGAAACACCTTGCTTTCACTTTCCTACATAATTCAAACCCACTCTCACAAATTTCTTGTCTCCCTTCTCCAAAGCACCCTCCCAGCCTCTCCTGGCAGGACGTATTTCACTGTGTGATCTTGAGTGCTAAAACATTTCCTGCTGCAGCATGCAGAAGCAGTGCCGCACGAAGGATGGGTGCCAGACCATAATGTGGAGATCCATGAGCCCTCAGGGTGGCTGGCATGCTGTTTCCAGGAAACTATCAACTAGAAAAAGGCTTAGGAGTTTTAAGCAGGGAGTTTCTTATTAAGAATCACTTACTATTCAAGAATGCATTGAGGGAGATGCTCTACAAATCCATAACAAGAGACTGTCTTACCCTTGAACACTTGCAAGACAAAGAAAGTAGGCAGAAGCAGAAAGAGAAATGAGGTTTGATCCTCATTGTACCTTCCCTGCCCACCTATTGCCAGAAAGAAAAAAAAAAAGACATTGTGGTAAATTCAGGCAGCCTTGTTTATTTGTTCTCTAGATGCCCAAGCAAAGTTTCCTCTGAATGTACTGAGAGGATGTATGGCATCTTTCATACTAATAATTTAGTCACTGATAGGAATAATCATAAGAATTTCCCTTCATGCTTTTGGTTAAATTGTTATTTAATACTGTAGCCCAGTTATGCTGCACACAGACTGAGTATGCTCTCACATGTGCACTTGACAAGTTCTTTGGACACTGCTGCTGTTACTGAAGTCCTCTTGCTCTTTGCTGCATGGCAGTCCTGTCATAGACATTTTAGAGGTTTCAGCCTCCTGCTCCATGAATCCTGTGTGTCCATTGAGAAGCACAGCTGGAATCTGCGTCTTTGAAGAGAGGCAGATGAGAGTGTCTGCCCCTGTTTATGCTTGACTATATATTTTGCTGAATTTAGTACCAGAATAAGTACACCTCATTAGGAAGAAAGATTTTCATAGAAGTACTAACTTTTATTTATTCATCTCAGTCAAAGCATGTCAGGTTACAATGTCACCAACCACCGACTGTGGGGGCACCTGGTGCAGCTGCAAGTTGTCTGTAAATGTACATTTGAGACAAAGGGCAAGCCAAGTGCTCTGGGCCCCAGTTTGGGGGCTGGACAGTTGGGCCCTTTCTAACAACCCATTTGGTGAGCTCTGCCAGTGCTTCCAGAATTCCTGGCAAGGGATTTGGTCCATTTTCTATCTTTTTATACATACTTACAGTAAGTCACATGCAACTCAAAAAGGACTCACTAACTGTGTTCACAGAACAAGCTACAGAGCTGCCTCATAACCAGTGTCAGAATATCACTTCTCCACAGTGTGTTTTGCTGCTGCCCACTGACCCTGGCAAAGACAGGACTGTGTCTTTGAAGTGCTCTGCATGACTTCCCAGTGAGGGCTTCTTGCTGGGGTAGCCTTACCACATCTGCAGGGAAAAGAAGGAAGTGTTCTTGACTATGACTGCCTCTCAAAACCACAAAAAAGAGACATATAGCTGTATCCAAAGCACAAGTATCATTCCTGTCAATCACTACTTCCCTATCAGGGCAGATGGCCACATCAGAAACTCCACATGCAGCCCTGCAGCAATGACAGAACAGCTCTGGTCCCCCATAAACTGCCCATCTAAGGAAAATGCACAGAGATTTGAAGCTAGGATCCTGCAGCAGGAATAGCAAAAAAGCCAACCCAGATGATGCTTGGCACATTCTCTAATGGCAGTGACCTTCTGTTAATTCACACTCTCTTTTGCTCACGTCTGCTCTCTGTCACACCTTCCTGTCTGCAGGGCATCATCAGAAGTCATCACTAACACATCATGCCACAGCCTCACAGTTCAGCACTTGCACTAAAACTGGGAACACACAGGACTATTGAACACTTGCACTCTGGGCTCAACCTGCAGCCACTCTGCAGAGCACATAGAGCAGGAACACTTCAGGACATGCCTGGCTGTTTCATGTGGCAGCTCTGCCCAAAGCACAAGTATGCCTGGGCTGGACAGGGAGCATGGATGAGCGACCAGGTACCACTCCTTAAATCCTTGATGCAGCCCCTGTCAAATGAAAGTTTAACTGTCATCATCTTGAGTTACAAAGTTTGGGTGCAGGGAATATTGGAGGAGTGACAAGGTTATACATCAGGACTGTCCTTGTGCCAAGAGATAAACAAGAGGTAGAGAACACAAAAACAGACAGTACAAGGTCAATCAGGTTATCATTACATGCACTTAATACAAAACCCAAGAAATTGCTATGGAAACTGGAAAGCAACAAATACAATCATGGTCCAAGGAGAATGTTTTTGGGAAACACGGCATTAAATAACAGAACTCACTGCCTCCAAGCATCACAGAATACAAGGTTCTTGCAGGATACAACCATGCAGTTTGTGGGACACATACAAACACACAAGGACTCCAGGAGATGCTAATGGATACTAAAGTGAAGACATAACAGCTCATAACAGCAGATCACATGGCATGGGATGAGAAGAAATTTCTTGAGGCCGTCATCTCCTTCCCTCTGGCCATCTTCTCTGCTTTGTTTCATGCTAAGCCTTCCCTGGACTGCAGGTCATGCCTTTACTAACTTTCATTGCAGCTATGCTTGGTGGGCCCAACCAGATATCAAGACACTGATACCCTGCACTGTACAAACATCAAATGAATGAACAACCCCTGCCCCAAAGAATCTGTGTCTGTGTACAAAGCAAGACACAGCTGGCAGGCACTGGCAGAGGAACAGAAGGAGCCAGTGACACCACAGTGGTTTCAGTACATTCCCACAGCCCATGCAATGCCCTTTGGCATGGACATGATACAAGTCCCATGCAGGCTCACGGGACACTAACAGACACTGACCTAACCCAAATCAAACCCCCACAACAGCTACAGCAAAACAGAATGAGAGATTCCAATACATCCTGGTAGGTCTCCACTTGGCTGCAAGGAGACTTGCATAGGAAAAACACAATCACTGGAGACACTGAGGCTTTGGGGCAGAGGCTAAAACAAGACAGCTGACCCTATAGAAAAATGTCCTGATTTGGTGGTTCTTCATATCAGAACCCCTTTACAACCCTCTGGCAATGTGAGAGGCAAGCTGCTCCATCAGCTTCCAGGACAAGAGTCCCTGCAGGGAACAGCCATGGACCTGCAGGCATTGAGCAATTATCATCACTGGAGAAGGAGGCATCTGACAAACAGTGTGGCAGCTGAATGACCCCCATATCCAACTCCCCAGCTGCTGCCTGAAGACCACGCATCTGTAGTGATGTGTCCACTGATCTCCCCCTGATGAGCTGTTCCCTGTGGACACAGACCTCTCCAGGCTGTCCTGGCCTAGCTTTAAGAAAAGCAAGACTCTCCTCAGTACTCTCAGGGCCCAACTACTAAGATGCTCCAACAGCAGAGCTCTGCTGTGAGGCTCCTGCTCACAGGGGTGCATGGAAGTCTCCAGCTCTTTGGGTAAAGGCAGAGGAGGAGCCCACCTAAGAATGCCTGTATCATAACCTCCTGTCAGATGTATCCTTGATTATCCTTGGTTTCACCTCTCTCCTCACTGCCTGTCTGCACTGGTGCATAGCACATACACCCTCAGACCCTGTTGTGAGAAAAAAATACAGATTCAAGAGGTCTTCAAGGGGCAGCAAAGCTATCTTAGCAACATGCCCACTCGTGCAGGGAGCTGGCAGCAAGAAAAAACCGGCAGTGACTTTTCAGAGAGGAGCTACAGCTCGAAACAGCTGGCAGACCCCAGGATCTAGCATGCTGGTCTCAGCAGAAGGGACAGACACCTCTTCATTGCCCCTGATCCCCCTCACCTGCTGCCAGCAGGGAAGGATGACCCACATCCCATGCACAAACATAGCCTGCCTCCAGGAGCAGCAGAAGCCCCAGACCTTTGCATAAACATGCCTTCTCTGTTAGGGGTCTGCTCCTCCTATGCCCTGTTTTCAGTATTCTGGTGCAGATTAAGCAAGGGATGGAGTGGACATCAAAACTACTCCTTCACTAGAGAAAGGGGTGGGGGTCTCTTGTCCCTTAGCTCCGAACACAAAAAGCAATTGTGGGAAACTAAAGGAAGCTAGAAATCAGCAATTTTATCCTAGAGATCAAATCTGTTACTAGGCTGAGTGAGTCTGTGAAGCTGCCTTGGTAAACCCCTCACTTCCCTTTCCCCTTCATTTGGCTTTTTTATATCTGTGCTCCCTCCCTCCCCCCACTCCCCACAAGCTGTCAGGGTAAACAGCAGATTTCTGGTCCCAAAAGTTGTCCTCTGTTTGACAGATTGTTTTTTGTGCTGACTGCACAGAGGTTTGTACAGGGACCAGGCTGCCCCTCTGTCATTGTCTCCCCACCCTCCAGTACCCACAGACAAAAAGAGCACTCACTGTCACAACCACAGGCACCTGGATATAGGGCTGCTCACCCCAATGCCACTGACCTTTTTCTTCCGGTCCCGAGAACGGTTCCTGCGCTTACGATTGGATTCTTCCTTCTCCTTCTGCTCCTGCAGAGCCTGAGCCTCAATATCTTTGATTTTCTTCAGCTGCTTAGCTGCTTGAGCCATGGCTGGTCAGACTGCAGTCCCCTCCAGAGCTCACACCTGCACTTTCTGTGCAGCACCGTCCGATTCCTGGCCAAGGAAGTACGTTCCCCTCACTCAAAGGCTGTCGACCCAGATGAATGTGAAAGCAGTAATGGGAGGAAAATTGAAAGCAGTCAGTAAGCCCCAAAGGATAGCCAATGTCTCCAGGTAGTTGCTAGATGCAGTCTGGGACACCTTTATAAACCATTGATAATCCCGAATCCAGCTGTTCCAGAGGTTCTATGCACCATTGCAGCAGCCCCTGACTGTGCTGGAACATCATGCAGAAGCCTTCTTGTGGGACAGGACACTGGATTGGTGCTGTGCTTTCTCCCTCACTGTTTCTCCTGCAGTATGAGAAGAGATGCAGGCAGTCAGCCACAGACAGGAAAATAATTCCCAGCAATTAATGCATGATGACAATAGAGAAGCAGTGAAAAAGGAGGCCGATGCATTTCATCCGACTCCTGAGTTCTCAGCAGCAATGCCTAACGAATAGTAACTTGCATGTATTCAGTCAGGGGCTTCACCACTGCAGTGCTGCTGAGGCAGGCACATATTCCAGTCTCTCCAATTTTCTTCCCCACAGTCAGTCTCTGTGCAGCAGCCGCATCACTCACTCACTCTCTGGGTTACGATTCCATCTTCTCAAAGGGAGCAATAGGGAATGGCTGCATTGCTTAGCAGGGAGGCAGCATCTCCGCTCAGAAAACAGCCGATACTGCAAAGGATGTGCCAAGTGCTGGAGCAAAGTGCAGCTTAGCAGCATCCTTTCCTCCTCGCATCTCTCTGCTGAGTGAGCAGCAAGAGGAGGGGAGGGATCTTAGCTGTGAACAGGAGAGAGCAATGAAGGGTTCAGTCTGCTCTTTACACAGCAGCAGCAAAGTAAACCCAAGCTAACAGCTCCTGCCCACCCAGACATCACCAGAGCTCAAATCCTCTCTGAGAACACCTAGGCAAGACTCCCAGAGAGTCAGCCATCACTTCTCCACACACAGCCCTACATTTCACCTGCATCTGCCTTCCAAAAGCACAAGCAATTCCACGTTGGAACCCAGGAGTCAGGCCTGGAGGAGTGACTTTGGTTCCTGCACACGGCACAAGTGTGTAAGGGGGCCAAGATAAAACCAGGATGGGGTTTTCAGGGTGGGCTTTTTAGTGGGGACCACACCATCACCTGCAGCAAAGTGTGCTTATCTGTTCAGGCACTTCTGAGCAGCCCTGCCTTTATCAGCTCAATTCTGGTTCCTTGGAAAAAACAGTGCCTAGGTCCAAACCCATGGGCAAAGCACCCATGGGAAAACTATTTGCACAGGTGGCAGCTCTGTAAATGCTGCACTTTTCTGGAACGGGCTCCCCAAATTCTAGGCAGTAATGGTTCCATTGTGTTAAAAGATGGTAAAGCAGGGTTTAATGTCAATTCCTCAGCAACTACCCAACAGTCACAGACTGGCAAGAAGCTGAGATGCAAACTTAATTGTACAGACATTGTAGATCACTTTTTTTGCTAGAGTAAGTTTTCTTCCATTTTTTCCTCTTTGTTTCTTTTCCCTTTGAAGTTCCCCCACTTCTGTTGCTTCACCCATTGACCAAGGAGTGTGCTAAAATCAGGAAAAAAGACTGGCACATCATACAGTTTTTAAAGAATATGATGACTGATAATATAGAGAAGGTCCTAATAAAAAATGAAGAATAGGAAATTATAAAATTTTACAATGTGTTTCCTAGTACAGCTTTAGTTTTGTGTATTTTACCCATAAATAATACACTCAGGCCTAGATACAGCTGCACATCTTTTTATAGCAATGTTCTGTCAATGCCCATGAAAAGAAAATCGCAAAATTAAATAGAAGCTGCAGAGTTAAAACACTCCACAGACAGAAGGGAGTTGGGAGCACAATAATAAAGCCTCCTCCTTTACAGAGCATATGAGGTTGAGGAAACATTACCTTTGTTCAGCAAAAGGCACAGAGGGGGCAGTTGTCAAAATTAAGCATAACACACTGGGAGTGCCTCAATTCTGGATATTGGACTTTGCATCCTAAATCAGCTCTCTGCTAGTCTGCAATTCTTTCAGTGGAATTTCCTAATTTTTCAAAACAGGGAACTAAGGAATGACACCAAGTTTTGCTATATGCCACAGCCTCGTTTCCCACCAGATGCACTCAACCAGTCTGGGCATCAACTGCTCTCTGCCAGGGGCCACCCTGAGCTCCTTGAATGACCAGCAAGGACGGCTGAGCCTTTGCTCGAGTCCTGCCTTCCACGTTTCAAGGTTTAAGCAGGGTCAGACTTCAGAATCCAGGCCCACTCCGTGCCAGGGCCTGCACACTGACACCCAAGGGATGGCTGTGCTGCACTCCAGGCTTTGGCACAGGCGTTCTTTTTTTCCCGATGTCAAGAAAGAGCGCTGCAGACACCGCTCCAGGGCATCAGTCAGCGGGAACACCCGCCCTCTGCCAGTCTGCGGCAGGACACAGCCTCCTCCTACGCACTGATCCCACCTCTTAACTCCGTGTCAGCCAGAGCAGAGTGAGCACAGGGCAGCAGCAGGAAAATAACCTTGAACCGATGAATGAGATGCTGAGGCGAGTCAGGCTTTGCATGCTCACAACTTCGGAGGACACTGCGGGCATGCAGTTGAGATGCCTCAGCTGCTAAAAAGCAAAATTCCTAGTTTGGTCTGGGAACAAGGAGCAGAGCCCACCAGCTCTGGGCACTTCAACCAGTTTGTTGAGCCTAGGAGTCTCTTGGAAAGCTTTTTATTTTGTCACCACTGCTTTTAACCTGCTAACCTATTTGCTGGCTTATGCATCAGGCACTGTGTTCTTTCTTTTTCTGTACAGTGAGAAGCATGTGAAGGGGAATGTGAGAGACCTCAGTTATCTATTTCTCTTTTCCTGTATCAGGCAGCCTTATGCAGTGTTGCCAGATGCTCCAAACAAACGGCTGAAAAAAAAAAAAAGCAGAAGCATTAAAGTTTAGGGGCACTTAAAGAACTCAGAAGGTAGAGTTGTAAAAGCCACCTAAGAAAGAAGTTACTCACAAAACCAGCCTGGAATATACTATTTCAAATTAACATCACAGCTCAGAACTGTAGGGCTCAGAAGAACTCAAGTTTTGCAAGTGCTTTGAGTGACCATAAGAGAGACACTTTTCAGAGGAGGTGCAAGTCTCATTAACATGGGTGTAACTAGCTGCCAAATCAAAGAAAGCTTCATGCCATTGGCAGACTATTCTGCAAGTGCAGACTCATGAACTAGTTGAGTGGCCATTTTTGGAGTCTGTGGATATGCTTAGGCATAGATGACCCAATGTTCTTCAACTTTGCCTGCAGGCTTATACCTGATAAAACCTACAGACACATTTACTTGGATGCTTGGCTGCCATCTGTTTAATGCACAATGAGGCACTCATTAGAACAAAAATAATGAAAAGATTCTAATGATTCTACAAAGAAGCACAAACTGTGTATAGTAAGCTTGAAGGACTCTCCCACGCACTAGCAGGCAGACAGTTCAGGAGGCAGCTCTGTATCACTACAGAATTGCATTAGGATTGTCTGCCCTTTGCTTTAGGTGGCTAGAAGGATTATTGATCTAATGCACTTCAGGTATAGCCTGAAAGACACCAAAAGCATCATCTGCCATCCCCAGAAAAGGAAAGTACACTTGAATATCTTTTACCAGTGCAGCTGAGAGAGATACTTCCACTTTTTTAGGGCTAGAAATGCTTCCCTATCCAAACTCATTTTCCTTATCACCTTACCTAGAGAGATACTGTATTCTTCAGACCTTGACTAGAACACAGTTATGTGCAGCTATACATAAGCTGTCAGAGCTTCCAGACAGTGCTACCCTATAACATCACAATTCCCTTTTCCATCTTCCTTCTGCATCAACATTTGCTGCTTGGACTTTCTGAGCCCTGTGCAGGATCCACGATGAAGGTTCTTGTGGACAGCAATCAGGTTTCCAAGCAGATCAAAGTGCCTGTCTCACAGCTGGATAGACAGAGAGATGATCAAGGGTGTCTGCAGCGGCCTCTAAAGACACTGGTTTTATCATTGCTTTCCCTTGTCCCCAGCCTTTCAGCCATCACCTGCTGACCCCTTGCTGTGTATACTCAGGCAGTTCTGATCATTTTCTGTGGACCAACTTCTGTGATTTTCTTTGGTCTCAAGAGCATGCTCACTAACACAATGTAAAGGAGGACAAGGACACTCCTAAAGTAACTGCAGTCTTGCCTACTTCAGACTGCAGAAGATTTTTATCAGAAGGGAACACACAGCAACTTAAACCTGCTCCCCTGGAGAATAGCTCCTCCCAGCATGAGTGACTGAAGCCCTGGTCCAGGAAATCTGCTGACCAGTAACAATTCAGTTCTTCTTATGTGACACCCTTTTACCTTTCCCCCAAGATACCAGAGAGGATTTCATCCCTACCAAATTCTAGGTTCAGAGCTGTTGTCTTGGTACCTCCCTAGCTGCTAGGACTTGAATTGATGCTTAGCTCTTTGATGGGGGTAAGCAGCATGCCAGCTCAATGATCTTTGGCATCAATGGTAGCTGGTTTTCAAACATCTGTCTTGAATTTTGACAGCATGGTTTAGAAGTCAAGTTAACTGGAAGTAGGTACCTCTGCCATACACTTAAGATTGTCCTGAACAGGGGCTTAGGCTTAGCCTTTTCTCAGTTAGGAAGCATTTGGCCTATGACTGATACCAATCTTCTGTGTGCTGTCAGTGTATGGTTTGTAAAAAAGGGGCCCTAGAGATCTGCTGCACATAAACAAAAGCTCATTGTCTTCACCATTCATGCAGGACTCAGGACAGGAGAAGTAGGAAACTGACTCAGTCATTTCACTTAACTCACCACATAGTTTTTTTTGTCCAACAGTGATTTTTATCTTATTTGGAGAGGTTGTTTGGGAAGTATCTGGAACTGCAGATGATCTCTTGTGGCTGCTTGTTCCTATTGGGTAAAATGGGGAAACAGAGGATGACAGAGTTTCAGTAAACAGACTTTCTCCTTTAGCTGAAAGGTACCATGTGCATATATTAGCCAACATGTTAGTAGAAATTTTTCAAGAATTTTATTTAATTATTTGTCACACAGCACCATATTTATCACTTTTTTCTTGAAAACAGATTATTTTTACTATTACTCTCTGTTACCTCAATCCCATACTGAGATTCTACTGTGACACAAATGACAAACATACAACTGCCACTATCTAGAGTTCACAGGGCAAAGTATTTGGCAAGGAAGAACAAACAAAAATACTGACAGAGGAACTCGCAGGAAAATTATGACACAAAATGAACAAGGTGATAATGTGCCAGTTTCACATACAGAGCTGTCCAACAGAATAGAACCTCCTATAATGCAAGGTACTGCAGCTGTTTCAAGAGATTAAGCAGGTAGCTGGAGTCCTGCCTTGCTCTAGGTGAAAAAAATCAATGTTTGGAGAAGTTGCTGAGATTCTCTGTATTCGGGGCAAAAGAATTTTACATTCAAAGCTCAACTTCAGGCATTTATTTTTAGGTAAATTATTCTGGCTGACAAGCTGTGAAGATAAAAGATGCTGCAGGCCTCACCTCAGCTGCTGTAAACTTGGTCTGCCTCAGTCAATCTGCATTCCTCTATTACTTGCAGAGATCTTGCAGAGATCAGATCTCAGTAAGGAGTTATTTCCCTGAGCTGGGAACCTAATTAGGATGGTTCAGTTCTTATTAGCTTTTCCTGAGTTATCTCACTGATGAGCTTTCAGAATTGCCGCAACCCTTTAAGATCATTCTCCTTTCTATTAGTTGCTTTCAAGAACCACAACTCTAGTCTCCCAGACAATAGTTTGTTGCTGTAGGTTGCATTCAAACTTTTCCCTGCATATTGAGAGTTAGAAGCAGACATTTTGGTTCATCTATCAACTAATTTAGAGCAAATCTGACAGTGTTGAACAGAGCAACTCTCCCCATGTCCGCAGTATGATACCTGGCCATGGCACTGCAGAACCTGCAGGAGCAGCTGTTCACGCCGTGCTCTGTGGTACCAAAGGTTCCTGCTCTTCAAGACAGCCAGATTTCAAACCTGTTTTGGCTTGGCAACCCTCTCAAGAGTAAAAAAAACCAAAAAACCACCAACCCATCCAACAACTCCCCCCCCTACAACCCTTTTCCCTATTTAGTCATTCTCTAATGGTCGGATTTGATAGTTTGTTGGACAAGATTCTCAAAAAGAGGTCACCTTTTTCACGGCTCCCAAGTGTAGTTGTCATCAAGTTAGCCCACACAAACTGAGGCTGGATTTTTTGTTGTAATTTTTTCATTAACAACCAGTTAACAGTGCAGCCTATTTGATCAAATAATGCTTTGTATAAACAGCTTGCCTTCTTGAAGACAACCTTCTGACAACACGTCTGTGGAAAAGCCTTTGGTAGGTTCTTGTGGCCACTGGGTGTTTATATGGCTCGGGCCAGCCCTCAGACCACAGGAGGCCGAGGCTCTTTCCCGAGGCTTATCATGCTTGTCACGGGGAAACTCTGGCATCGATCACACACACGCTGGAACTGTGCTTCCCTCTAGCGTTGTCAGAGCTCTGAGCTTCTGGAGAATGTCCAGTGACAGAGCGGGATGGCATCCCAATGATCCAACTGGGCCTTAAAGCTGCAGGGCAAACATTTCTAGGTAAAATGTCTCGTTCTCCTCCTAGTCGAGATTGTCTTTACAGATGAAAGAGCAGCTGAAGGGGGTGGGGGAAACTTCAAACACACACGGCCAGTTTTAAAGGACACAAGTCAAAATTACAAACTGAAGCTGACAAAAACCAGAACCACACTTGGTTTTGGCCAGCCCCTGCAGAGAGGAATTTGAAGGTGGTGATTTCTGGAGAAGCTTGAAGTTTTTTCTTCTTTTCTCTAATTAGAAATTCTAGATAAAAATTAACATGAACAAGAGATCTCATAAGTGAATTTCAAGTATCACCTCTGTTTCAGGTGAAAAGGCCCAAAGGGAATCGTACTCCCAGGACCAAGTATCAGGGACAGCATTCACCCTCAAATGGAAGAAAAAAAATCTACTCGCACAACTGACATCCAAAATGGCTCAACATAATTTATTTTTTTATGTTAAAATGTACAGAGTTCTTTTGAAAGTACTTGCTAGAAAGGGGAAAAAAAAGTGATATTACATACAAGGAGAGGAAGGGAGACCATCCAGCCAGGAGCGAATGACATGGAGAATTACAAAGGCATCTAGGCACCCCCTTCCCCTTAGCTTACAAGTCACCATGAACAAAGTACAAAGAGGTTACAAAACAGGAAAAGCAAATATAAACAGACAGGAATAGACTCAGCTTCATTTGTACATGCGGCTTTTAGAGGCATCTGGAGCTCCTATTCACACACTCTAGAGATCTCTTTAAAGAGAATTTTATCTTTCTTAAAATAGTTTTTAATATTCTACAACAAAGATAAAAAATTTTAAAGATGGAATGAAATGAAAAAGCTCTTATTTTTAAAAGGCATCAAAGTCACTAACAGTGAGGTTTTTTTAAATTTCTTTTAGAAGATTACCCAAGTTATCTTGCTAAAAATACATTTTTTTTTTAAACAGAAGTGAAAAAATGGTAGGTACCAATATTACTGCGTTGGATAATTTCTTTTTATATATAGAAAAGAACTTTTTTTTCTACAATAGTTCTACAGTCACAAAGGTTTGTGGAAAAGGGAGCTGCCCAATTGATAAAAAAACCCATACAAAACCAAACCAAACATAAAGGCAAACAAACTAAATTCATGGCCCTTGTTTCAACAGCTTCTCCTCCTGTCTCAGACCCACCCCCACCCCCAGGAAGCAGCAACACAGCTGAAGATCTAAGAGAGGGCAGCACAGTGCGCTTTCTACACGGGTTATTTGGAACTGGAGTAGTATATACAGAGAAATGGGGTCCTACACAGCCTTGTACATGCTCAAAACTAAACAGAAATAAAAAGTGGAAGTCCTTTGAATTCTGCCTTTTATGGTTAGCAGTTACTGGAGGAAATTCCATTTTAGTGCATCTGAAGAAACCCCAACTTTTAGATTCTTTTGGTTTAAAAACAAAAGGAATTAGTCTTATTAATGTGTCTGTATTTCTACTTCATATGCAATAAAAAAAGAACTTTACATTGAAGGGTTGTCCCTTTTTGTATTGGGTGACATGCCAGCAGTGTAGCCAAAATTAATGTAAATTGGATTTTGCAGTAATAAACAGCAAAATCCTGCCACCTAGATCCTGCTATGGTGTTGGGACGGTTTCACTGCTGTAAAAAGAGGCTGATTCCCTTCTTTTCCCACACTAGATCAAATGTGTGGCTATTCATATAAAATGGATATCAAACACAATAAGAGAATCAGGAAAAACATCACTGACCCCCAGAAAGCAGCACATCCAGCAACTTCCTACCCCAGACCAGGAATGGAAGAGCGACAAGGACACCACAGGGTTCTCACCCCAGTCACCAATGCACACTTTTTCTTCCAGCATTTCCCAAGCCAAGATATTAACTGGAAACAGCTGCTTCAGTCTGACTCAAAGGCTCAGAACCAAACCCCTCAGCATTTCCAAGTATGTACTAAAGCAGTCTTGGATCTCAGAGCTGTGGCTGACTCACAGGTCAACAGAAGAGCCTGTAACCATTTTCTTGTCCTAACAGACCGTTACCCACCCTGTCCTCTTCACGACTGCCAAAGGGATACAGAACAAGTTCTCTCTTGAGATGCTTCCAGCAGTTCAGTGACAGAACATGTGTGCATGCATGCACATGCGTGTTCACGTGTATGTCTGGGTGGTGAATGGGATCATTTTAAAGTTACATTATATTTTCAGCATAAAACATACAATTTCAATTAACTCATCTACAAAAACACCAATGTGAATGGTTTATTGTTTACACCTAACTCCAAATTTTACTGAGGGCAAGGGAGTCAAGGAAAATTAAAGATTTTTCCTGGCTTGCAGAAATAAAGATCTTCATTTATCCTCGGTGTCCCCTTCCAAATCTCCCAATAAGTGCCTCCTGATAGAAGTAGGAAATGTTAGGTGGGGTTTAGAGGGAAGGGTTGTTATTCTTTGAGATGTCAAACATTTTACATGGCTGCAGTACTAGAAACTGCATACAGAGGGGCACAGGGGAGGGAAAAGGACATACATTAAAAAAAAATTTAGGAAGATGATTTCACGTTACACATAGTCTGTCCACTTTGTCAGCAAAGTAAGGCTCTTTTTAAATTATGAGAAGATTTTGTGCATGTTTCCCCTCTAAAAAACATCTGTAAGTGATTTTTAGCTGTAAAATGTTTGACGACTGTGAAGAAAAACAAACAAACAAACCAAAAACAAACGAACAAAAAACAAAACAAAACAAAAAAAGAAAAAAAAAAGGAAAAAAAACCAACCCTGGCTTTCTAAAAAATAAAATAAACCAAAGAAAATCCCTCTAAATCTACAGCAATATTTCAACTGGAAAAAGGTCGATTTTCTCTGGTTTGTCAGTATAAAAGGTTCCTTTATTTATATTTATTTCAGTTTTTAGGAGGCAAGTTGATCTTGCTCATCTTCTCATGTATGGTCCATTAAGAGACTGCTTGGGTACCCCAGCAGCATTCATGTAGCTGTGATGGGAGGGGCCAGTGTACATCATGTTTCCATGAGGATTTGGCTGCATAGGCTGCTGGGTATAGGCCTGGCTCCCCATCATTCCCATCTGCATCTGCATAGGATACTGTGCTGTCTGATTCATGTAGGCAGGGTTACTATGGTAACTGCTGTTCATCATGGGCTGTGTCATTCTGTAGCTGTTCATGGCATTCAGGGTGTTCATATTCATGGAGTTGACGTTGTACGGGGTGGTTGGCATCAGGTTGACTCCCATGTTCATGCCCCGCTGCACAGCCAAGGTCCGAGGCCCAGCCTGCATGGCGACGGCGGGCGGGCTGCGGCCGTACAGCTGCTGCTGGTGTGCGGTTGCTGAGGGCAGGGGGGCTGATTTGGAGCGGATAGAAATGTGCCCCTTGACTGGCATCTGCCCCTGCAGCCTCTGGGTATGGGGAATACCAATATTGGTAGCAGACATATTACACTGAAGCAGAGGTGATGTGAGGTTCATGGTGGTGGATGCCAGGTTCGGTGGGGGTGTCATAGTGGCTTGTGCTTGTGGGGTGCCAGCCAGGGGATGAGAGGGAGCCAGCTGAGCCAGCCCTGTGTTGGAAAGAGAAACGCTGGTTGCATAGGAAGTCACAGCAGGAGAATGGCTATAAGGCATGGCATGAGGGTCCATAATGGTGTTTGTCAGCTGCTGCAACTTGGCTAAACTGAATGTGGCTGATGGTTGTGAATAGCTCCCAGCACCAAAATCCCCTGGAATCCTCTCATAGATACTTATGTTACCACTGTTGCCTGATTCGGGTATCTCCATGATCATAGGTGCTGGGGTGAAGCTGTTGTTCATGCTACACTGAGATAATGGAGGTTGCTGCTGGGGTGGAGGTGGGGGCTGTGGCTGCTGGGACTGAGGCTGCTGCTGTTGTGGCTGTGTTGTTGGTTGCTGGTTACTTGGGGGCCTTTCTACTACACAGCTCTGAGGTGACTTGATATTACAGTTTGCTGCAGGTGGGACACTGTTTTGCTGCATCATGCTGCAACTGCTGCCAATGTTTGCCATTTGCTGAGTGACAACACAACTGTTCTGAGTGAGGCTGCTAGAAGAAGACAGTCCTCCATACGAACAGCTGCTCTGGGAAGAGTTATTTCCACAAATGCTACCTCCCATAGTGGAGTCATAGCTGCTGGGGTTTTCATAATTCTCTGTAGTGCTCTCAATGCTGCCAAGGTCACTGAAGCCACTATCCACCACCTGCTGAGAGTGGTCCGATACTGAAGGCACATCCATCATGGGGCTGGTCTCCATGTTCTGCATAGAGGGTGCGGACAGGGATCCTTGCTCAGGACTTATCTGTGTGTAACTGCTCTCCAGAGCAGGCACATTTGGGCTGCTGACAGAACGCACAGACTGGCTGGGGTGGGACTGAACAGAGGATATTGGACTGTTGTGTTCTGAGGCCTGGCAATCTTCAACCATTGATATCTGAGGATCCTCCTCAGTCTGGGTATAACTCTGCAAAGTCTGACAAGCTGCAAGAGTTTCTTCACAGTCCTGGTACGCTACATCATGCTCATTGCTTTCCTCTTGTGTCAAGGACTGTACTGCTTGAACAGTTTCAAGATCTAGTTCACTATGAGGAATCTCCTCCTCTTCCTTTAATTCAATTAACCCCTCTTTACTACTTTGCTCTTCTTCATGATCATCTTCAGACCCAGGGACATGCTCTGAGCCCACTGATGTCTCATTGGAAGCCTGCTCTTCCTCAGAATCTGCCTCTGCTTCATCTTTTTCTTTTGCATCTTCTCTACTGCTTGGTATACTTGTTTCTAAAAAACATTCTTGCACTTGAGGCTCCTCCTTCACTCCTTCTTTAACAGGCTGTTCCTCCAATTCTTTTTTCTTCAAAGACTTTGGATGACCATCATCTTCATCATCAGCATCATGATCTTCGTTTTGATTTGTCACTACTGCAACTTCCTCTTCTTCCTCATGATCATGCTCAGGTTCGTCTAATTCTTGCTGCTCTTCTTCTGATTGCCTCTGCTCTTCTAAAATCCGTGGCTTCTCCTCTACTTCCTCTTCTATCTCAGGCTCTTTTACTTCTGGCACTGGACTGCTGTTGCTATCCACAGGAGACACTGCCCTTACTTCACCTCTGGCTATATCTTCCTCTTCTCCCTCTCCTACCTCTTCTGCTTCCATATTCACATCTTCCTCTTTCCTTTCCTCAGTGATAGCCAGGTCTTTCTGCTCAACACATTCTTCTTTATCTGAAATTTTGGCCTTACGCCCTGGTTTTGAATTAGCTACCACTTCATCAACTATTTCATCCTGAGCTGATGGTGGCACCTCTTCCCGGTTCAGTTTAAAACCTGGTTTTCGACCAGGTCTTTTCTTCCAGTGGACTGGTTTTCGGCTTTTCCCTTTTGGCCATCCCTTCTTCTTTTTCATAGGTGTGGAAGTATCTGGCTCAAGTGAAGAATCCTTTGCTTCACTATTCCTCAGCATTGATAATGGTTTCAAGGGTGGGTTACCTGAAAATACAAATTGAAAGACACTGTTCAAACATTTTTATTTGACCTAAGCATTCATGGAAGCCTTCCCAAGCATGCCCAACATGTTTATCAACTTCAGTATTAGCTTAGAAAATTAGCAGAATTTCTTTATTAGCTTAGAAATATTAGCTTAGAAGGATCAAGGTCTGCTCATTAGCAGCATGCCACACATGATATTTTCGAAGAACAATGTTTTCATGATTTTCCATGTTCAAAGCTTTGAGCCTTTAATACACAATTCAAATTAAGCTCTAAGTAATATAATGAAGTCCTGAAAAGACAAATTTTATTTATAAAATATGTTCACAAATGAACGTGTTGCAGTGTACAGAAACATATGAAGTTGCAATAAAAGCATGTTTCCATTTAGATCTTTGCATCTGCTTAAGAAAGGAAATATTTTCACTTTTTTTTACAGCCTTATGCTTTTTAATGCCAATAGAAATACACAGATGCCTGGATTTGGCTAGTAATTTTTTTTAATTGAAGAAATCATTAATAGGAAGCTGAATTTCTCTTTCATCTTTTATTTGATGAAGCAAGATTTGCATTTCAGTGACATTCCAAACACTCAAATAGGTTCAGAGCTTATATAGCCAGAAAGTAATGTGATTGCTCACTGAGAATTTACTGAATAGTGTAAGGCATTCCCTGAATTAATTTTGGCTTGAACCTGTCAATTAGGACAGTCAGTGACATTTTATACAACTGTAAAAAGCTGAGTTACTCTTGCCCTTTACTCAGACAGGCATTTACTTTAAATACCTCCCTCCAATGATAAGCATTCTGAAAAAATTCTGGGTATTAAAAAAGGAATACTCAATTTAAAAATCAACAACTCCTTATATCACCCAAAAATAAATATTTGGAATGTGCATAAAGAAAAGAAAGGCTCTGCCACAGTCAACCAGCCTACTGCTGTACAGGAAGAAGGTAGCACTATTTTCAGAGTATTTATTAAAGCATTAACACTTAAACCCTTACAAATAAAACCCACCTCCTAAATAAAAAACCATCACTATTTCTCTTCCCTGTCTTCCACATTTCGTATCTACTACAGAGGATTAGATTTACCACATGCACAGTAAAACTTACATGTAAAACTAAGAAAAGCAAAATAATACAGCTCAGCCATTACCAAGCCTCATCTTGCACAGATTTGGTAGAATATGGAGAAACAAACTTTGTTTCTGACACTACAGAACACCTTCTGTCTTCCAGAATGCCTAACTCTTACTAAAAACTGGCGTCAAATCACCACTTGACACTATCCATTCTCACTGCTGCCGTGACAGCAATCAGAACCAATCCAAATTCTCATCAGACACCCGTTTAAGAAACTGCAGTGTTGCGTTTCAGGGAAGTCCTAAAACACTTTAAATGCATTGCCTCAGCTAGACATTAAGTTCTCAGCAAAAAAATCTGTCTCCTAGTCAGAAAGTTACAAAAAGAAAAAAAAAAAAATCACAAGCAGGTTTCTGTAGTGATGGGAAAACCTCTGAAAAAATTTCTAAGCTTCCTATAAACACTCCTACCTCATAATTATGATTAGAATGGTCTAAATCTGAACAATTTGTTAATTGCTGCAACACCGTATTTTTGAATTGTCATAAGGCAGTGCTGTTCCTCTCACCCAGCCTAATGTTTTTATCAAAATAAAAAGCCAGCTGTTCATGATGAACGTGTTTAGGTAACTGACAGCACACTGTATTTACTCTAAAAGCATTACAATTTTAATATGTATATGCAAAGCCATCTGCACTGAAGGCAAAAGCAGCCAAGAGATACTGTGTGATGTCAGGAGAAGCAATACCCTAAAATAATATGGTTACTACTTTATTACTTCAGAGGTTCTGACCAATTTGCAGAAGCTCAGGGGAAAAAAAAAAGCAACAGAAGTGAGACAAGGGAGCAGAAAGCACTGAATGACCAGTATTTATAAAGTAGGGGAGCCAGAATGTATCACTGTAGTATAAAATGGGTGTGAGTTAAAACAGTGACTTTTCAAGTACCATTTTTGATCCCTGGGCACTTAAAGGACTATTTGTAGTCTGCAAAAGATGGTTAAAAATCACTGATTTATTTTATAAAAGAATATGTGTAAGTGGAATCTCTAAAGGGATCTGCATCTCCACCAGAAAACATTCAGAAGAGCACAAATGAAAAAGACATAAAACATCTGATCTAACAGATCTGTCTTCGACTCCATAGTCTTATTAATGGTGCTAGGGTATCACAAAAATGTATTTAATGAGTAATCTAATCACAACAGAATTTAAAAAGCCAATAGTGTAAGATGACTGTGCATGTATTCCTACTAAGCAAACTTAATGCTGTCAGCACATGTTTGCAGTACATCTACATAGTTATAGGCCATAGTAAGGATTTAAGGGTAACTGATGCTAAATAGATAGTAAACCTGGCTATTATCATATTAATGCTTTTAGTATTAAAGTACTTTGAAAGAAAAATTCTTTTCTGGTAACCACAGCCTAATTAGAAGTTAGCAAGTAATGAGGTAACAATTTTTTCTTGTGGGATAATGGCACCATACTTGTTTTTAACACAGTTGTTCATTTTTATTTCACTGACTGCTTTGCCTGTGTAGCCCATCAAAACAACAGGACATCTAATAGCCATAAAGAAGATGGATAATGGAGTATCTGAATCACAAATGCTTCTTCTGAATTGTCAGTGGACTCTAAGCAGCGAGTCACAACCCAATTATTTTGTTTTATGAACTGAAGGTTCAGAGAACTAGGGAGATATGAGAAGATGAAAGAGTGAACATGCAATGTGATGAAGAAGAGGATGTCAGAAGAGACAATTTAATATTTCCCTTTGTTATGGAAAACTAGGGGCTTGCCAGTTCATTTCTGTTTCATTTCTGTAAGTGACTCTGCTGCATAGGTTCTTCCACAATCACAGATACCAGTTCCATTAGGAAAGCTGAATCAAAAGGATAGCCTGGGATCAGGTAATTTCCAATAAGATGGTTAAATATATGCACCACATTTTCATAAAACTAGGGAATGTCTGAGGCTAGTTAGACTGGTAATTTATGCCTAACCTACATTTCAGATGGAAGTTACAAGCCAAAGAAAGCAGCTGGTTCTGTCATGAGCTGTTACCATCCGACACAATCTATCAAACTTTCACCAGCGTACCACTATACATACCAGTATTGTCATCAGACTCCTCCTCATCCCTGGACTTCCTCTTAGAAGAGGGTCTATGCCTGAGTGAGTCTGGTGGGGCTAAGTGCCGAAAGCATCCACTGGATGAAAGTTCACTCTCCTCTTCATCCTCCTCCTCCTCTTCCTCTTCCTCCTCCTCAATCTCATATGTAGGCTCTAATCGGGGCATTGGTCGTTCAGAGTCTGAGTCCTCAAATGGTTCATCTAGCACTTCTGTGGTTTCTGAGATTGTTTCAGTGACAACACTGCTGTTGTGGTGCTTACGCTTGCGGACCCGCCTCTTCCGATGAAGAATTGGTTTCTGGAAGTGGAAGGTGGGAAAACAGAAGATCTTTTATCTTGTGCAGTAGAAATAAAACACTAGATAAAGACAAGACACAAACAGCAGAGACCTCCCTTCTAGAATCCAGATATCACTAGAAATATTGTCTGGCACCTGCCACTAGTCCGAATTTAAACAGCTGAAGCTAACAGCCCATCCATAACAGCTGGAAGTTTAGACACACTACAACACCGATGTGAATAGCTTAGAAAAAGGTGCAAAAATGATACAGAAGACCTTTTTAGTGCAGCATCTCATGAAGAAAGGATTTGCTTAGACACACTGATAGAATTCACATCTCCATGGTAACTAATTTCAAAGACTTTATGCTCTGATTTCAGTTGTTTAGAGAGCATTTGTGTTTTGCAAGCTTTTTTCGTAAGTAGGACTGTATCTGCTTCTATTTTGCATGACTGAGAAAAAGTTTAAGTTAGAAAAAAAATCAAAAGCACAAGATAGAAGCTAGAATCAAAAAAACCCTCAAACCCCTACCTCTGATTCACCAAAAACACCACTAGAAAAAGTCAGCAGGAAGTACCCTAGAGAAAGAGTTCTGGAACACTGAACATGTGCTCCCTGTACACTTAATACAGACCCCATGAACTGCACCATCCTTCAGAAAGCCCCAACATGCTGACAAAACTCACTGGATAACATAGTCAGAAAGAACAAGAAACAAGGCACACACCTTTCGTTTCAACGTTGGCTTGGTGAGAATAGGGGGAGAACTTGATCGAGGACTCACAGGCTCATCATCTTCCTCTTCACTACTCTCACTAAAACACCTCAGAAGTGCCCTATCACTATCACTGTAGCGCCGGGGTAATCTGTCGCAGTCCTCTGGGAATCTACATTTCAGTGGCTCTGTGTTCTTTTTCAACTGCCCCCTCCACCTTTCCATACCTTCACTGTGCTGCCGACGGGGAACTGCAGATTTTTCACCTTTGCCATACTGTCCCTGGGAAACTGCAGATTTTTCCTCATCTTCAGCATATCGGCCTCTTGAGGCTGGAGATTTCTCTTCACATTCACCACATCTTCCTTGCAAGGCCACTGACTTCTCCTCACAGTCACTGCACCGGCCTCGTGAGGCTGCTGATTTTTCCTCACATTCACTGCATCGTCCACTGGGAACTGCTGTTTTTTCGTCAATGGGCAATGGTGGCTCCTTCTCACAAAACGGCTCATGAAGTTTTTTGCTCTTGCGGTTCCATCGACCTCTTCGTGATGGCTGACTGTTTGCAGGAAGACTATCCAGGGGGAAAATGTGCTTGTTTGGTCGTGCAGAATTGGCTGGAGCAACAATATCTGGCTTTTTTTCACTCTCTGTTGGTGAGTAAGGCTCTTGCTCTTTCTTCTCCCATGACACAGATTTTACCATCTGATTTAAATAGAAACATATATATTTCACACTTCCTCTTTCAGCATAAATGCTATCCTGAATTTGATTCCACAGAAGCGTTTGAGCAAAAAGTCAGAAAAGTTTAACAAAAGTGACTTTTAAAAATCTGGGATTAGAAAAAAGGACTTGACCTTTAAGAGGTTCGTGTAGTGCTACTTGCTACTCCTTTCCTCACAGGTGATAATATACCTCACTTAGCTTCCCAACAAAACACTTGAGTCAGCCATTCTGTGGTATGCCAGAATGCTAACTTCACCTTGCTACATTCAAACATAGTATTTGTGCAATTTTCAAGAAAAAAGTGAGAAAAACTTGAAGCTATTTTTCCATTAAAATGCAAATTAATTTAATGTAAACAAAGTAACAGGAGATAATTTGCCTCTTAGTATTCTACTCAGCGCTCACCACCTGATGCAAGTGCAACCCCTTCAAGGATTATTCTCTAGACTATGCCTCAATGTTTTCTCTAGTTTTATTTTCTAATCTGAAACCATAAAGATACATAAACTAACCATGACTGCACTGCTTTTTATGATTATGACAAATGCACAAGCTTCACATTTGAAATTTTGTTAGCGCTGCCTCCAAAAGCATTAAGTATAAACTACATGCCACACAGAAATAAGAGATTCACTCTTACACTGGTCTCTGGATCCTTTTCTTTCTGCTTTTGTTGCTCTTCATTTTCCCCATCCTCTGTTTCCTCTTCTTCATCTTCAGAGACAACTGAGTTGGAAACTATAACAGGTGTCCAACGCAGACATTCTGCATCCACATCAATAGGTCGGACATTAGTTCTAAGCTTTGCCATGTGTTCCTGGATAAGCTTCTCACGACGAATGATCACAAATCTGAACAGCAAAAATACTCTGATCAGTAACAGGTGACATACTGTACATGTTGCCACGTGAAACAGACATATTACGGAAAAATCTGCATACTCTCAATCAGTGCTGCCACAAATAACTTCAGAAAGAACAGAAACTCATTAAAATAGTACAATTTACAGTATCATCTGACTACCAGAGAAAGCATCTCACAACTGAGGAAATGTTAAATTTCTTTCTACTTCTTGTTAATGGTGAAGCCATTGTTCTTCTATGGGTAACATTCAGCTGCGGAGTATCATTTTTATTATGGACAAGGGGTATGCTATTTGGGGAACGGGCAATATAAGGTGAAAGCTACTGAAGAGAAATAAAAGGACTGCTCCAGAAAAGTTGCAGTCCCACTACCATAGTGCATTTAGTTTAAGGGTCTGAGAGAAATATCACCAGTTAGAGATATACTGTGAGATGAGGACATAAAACTATTCTCAAGTTTTCCAGATAAGTTTCAACTTTAACACAAAACAAAATAGAATACAACTCCATTCACCAAACTGCTATGGTCTGAAACAAGACTAATTCCCAGTATTTCACCTGACTTTTCAGCTGAGCAAACAGTCTACCTCTATTCTACACCAACACACCTCATTTCCCCCAGTGATCTGTCCCACTCTTCAAGCATTGCATGTTAATCTACACAGTTTATGGCATTTTGAGCCATAGAGAAAAGGAGGGAAACAGCTGTCTGCTCATTGACCGGAAATAAGAAACAGATCTGCCTCTAGAGAAGGGAACGTGCTGTTCTTTGATCCATTTGTGATTGTATTAGACTGATTTGGCTGAGGGATCACAAGAAAACATGATCAAGAGACCAACTTGCTCTCTCTCACAGCAGTAAATGACTCAACATTCCACAACTGCAGTGCTACACAGCTGGACATCTGAACCAGCTTTGGCACTGGAAGATTCTTGCACTGCACATGAGTACCATAGTCTCAGTATTTGGACACTGAAGTGTTTAGTAAAATCAAGCCTATTAGATGTGACTTGTCTTCAAACACTACTAAACTTCAATGAGGTACAT
>VZTR01008894.1:100960-114098 GCA_013400775.1 Chaetops frenatus
GGGCGGTGAAGCGACGGAACAGCGCGGCGGGGCGCAGACGGCCGCCGGGGGGCGCTGTGTAGCCACAGCTGCGCCAGCGCTGCACCGCCGCGGGCGGGGGAGGCGGGGTCACGCCTGGGGCCGCCCGAGGGGAGCGGATCTACCCCGGCCGCCCGGGAGCCAGGGAGGTGAGCGGCCGGGCCGAGCCGGACCGGCCCGGACCGTGCCGTGCGACCAGGCGAGGCGGGGCGGGGCGGCGGCGCTCGGGAAAGGCTGACTGGAAGCGTACTTAGGGGCTGGGGACTGCAGACCTGGGCGTCTCGCTGTGGCTGTACGGAACCCCTGAGGTCCGGGAACGTGGGCTGGGGCCGCCGGAGACTCCGGCCGCCGAGAACCGGGCAGGGTAGTGGGAGGGCTGGGGCTGCCGGGCGCGCGCTGGCGATAGATACGCATACCCTGAAAAGAAGGAAATTCCTCTCTTAGGTTTAGTTAAGCTTGCGCTTGAAACCACGACTCTAAGCTTTTTCCGAAATGATGTGGAACTCTGAAATAACGATACTATTTATCTCTGAGAGCGGATACTCTTTGCCTGTGCCTCTTCATCTGTGCGCGAATAAGGGCTGCTCTATCCTTGGCCGTCTTTGCCAGGTAACTTTCTGACGTATTTTACTATGTAGAGTAATAAATAATACGCTGTCAAAACATGAGCTGTCCCGCATGACAGTACCTTGGGAGCTCTCTAGGTACTTCGGTCTGGCTGCACAGAGCTGGCTGTTCCTCGCAGGCATCAGAAGGGGCCCGTTAAGAGGTCCAGCCTCGGCTCGGTAACACCACAGGTTCTCCTCGGCTCTGCAGAGGTACAGCTTCCACTGGCATGTGCTGAACCTTGGTAGACACGAGCAAAGAGCAGGCTCTCATTTAACAGCATTCTCTCTTAGGTTATATTTAATTGAAAGAGTCTCATTTTGTTATGTGTTCTGTGTGGCTTTGTACTGCCACCTTTTACAAAGGTTCTCACCTTTTGTAATCTCTAGCTCAGCTTACCAGTTGTGTTCGTGCATCGTAGACTTTTTCACCATTGCCTTAAAGGACAACTATTGTGTAAAGTTTGTGTGAGCTTGTTTTTAGAAAAGAAAAAATATAATCTTAAGAAATGTTCTAGAGACAGAATTGATAAAACAAACATGCTGTTTTCTTAAAGGCTTTGTTTAGTATCTTAAGGTGAGAAAATTCTCCTATGAGCAAGAGGAATTACTTTGATGTTTTAACAGTAAGTTTTTCAGTGTGGAAGTTTAATGTTCCCATTAAGTTGCTTATTCATTGAAACAAATGGAATTTGAGGCGCTGTTTTGCAAGGCCCTGTACAAACAGTTCAGTTTCTGCCATGTAGACTGCAGAGGTCTGGCCTTGTCTTGTCAGACTTGGATTCTCCCAACAATTAAACTTCTCATACCTCTTCCCAAGTCTTCAAGTCTGCAAGGCTTCCAAGTTATAGGGCTGTCTTAAATTGCAAGGCCGTGGAGCTATATTCAGAAAAGCTAATTGGAGACATAAATGCAATTTCCAGATGAGAAAGTAAAGCAAGACTAAAGAGGATGCAGTACAGAACAGTGAAACCCAATTGTGTTCCTACAACAGTGTCCATCTGTAGACTCTATTCTGTTTCAGAATTGGCAGTAGGTTATTATTAGCAACCTTGCAAAACTAATTGGTTTTGTGGACTATTATAAATAAAAAAATGGCCTGTTTTCATCAACTCTGTCTTCTATGTTCACAGCACAGGCTAACAGTTAAATCATCAGAGTTCCTGCATATGGCAAACTACAGATGGTAAGGAATTGTTTTATCATAAAGACACTGATATTTTGGCAGCACCATTTTGTAGCACTGCTCTTTGTGCAGTTTTCTCTTGAGGTTCACGTAATGAAAGTAAAGTACCCGTCAGTTGGGCAGTTTTCAGGCTGTCCTTAAGTTAACCAGCAAAATTAAATTCTGTTCTGGCAGCATATTCTGTCATGTTTCCCTTTAAGTTCCAGTTTCTATAAGCTCCTGAACCATCATGCAGACTTTCAGAACAAAGCAGGGTCTTATCATTTGGAAGCAGCTGGGCTTCCGTCAACAAGCTTTTCCACTGGTGTGCACACATAGTAAGTTACCATATGGTTGCTTTTGTATCACACCAATGTTCTCGATGGCTAAGAAAGCTGAAGCAACTGCAGGAAAAATAGGAAAGTGGCAACATAGTAAACTGTGTAAAATAAAATTTTGATAATGGGTACAGGCAGTCAGAGGGAAATGGCAAGATTTAAATAATGTAGTATACTGTCAAAATAGAATTGCATTTCATGAGACAATAAAGAAATGCCTATATTGAGAAGACATATCCCATGACTGTTGATTTTAAAGTCCAGGTTAAAAACAGAACCATTTTGTGTATGATGGAGAACCAAATGTATAAAGGCATTATGTTGCCTGTTCAACTATGTTCTGCTGCTTTCTGTCTGTGATATCTGTATGACTCCCAATAATACAATCTCCTCATAGACCGATATAACAATCTTTACAAAGCCTGTGTTAAAAACTGATTATATTAAAATAATAATTACTTTAAATTTAGAAGGTATGTAATAAAATGACAAATTGCTGCCTCAGTGTCGCTCTCAAATGTGTAATTCATCACAGTAATTCAAGTTAGACAATTAAAAATGTTATTTGTTGTTTAAAAATTGCATTTGATACAAATAATGACCATAAAAGAGACCTATATTAATATATAGGTAATTTCTCCTTCATTATTTTACTGCTATAGCAAAAAGCTCATCTAGTCAATGTAGAATTATGTAATGCTTTCAATAAGGATGTATGCATACAGTGGTATTGAAAGGTAGTGTCAGAGTAAGTGAACTGACCTGTGCCCCATTTTTGGGAAAAAACAGCAATGAATCAATAGAAATAAGATACCAACTCTGAAGTGGCCTCTTTTTTGTGTTCTGACATTAATTTGTCACATCTTCCCGACTTGGGGATATCACTGCGTAAAAGATTTGCCCACAGTCATGAATCACAGTTGGGTGTGAAATCTCAGACCTCAGTCTATCCGTGCTGGTGCAACAGTCCGACCTTCCTTCCCATTTAAGAAAGGCTGTGTGTTCAGACAGCTTATTTAATGAGATACAAAGGACTGCTTTTCTGTTCTTTTTGTGTGTTCCTATCAGTGTAGTAGGAAAATTATATGTCATGGCATGTCTTACCCAGAAGTCCAAGGATCTGCTATATGAACATGAAACACTGGTTCTAATTATGCAAAGGAATAATTTGCGAGAGAATTTAGGTAAATTTGGCATGACAATTGTTTTCACGCCAGCCGGATGTTTTCTGGAGTGTTGATCTGTGGTGAACGAACCAGCAAAATAATGAAGTGAAAAGCGTTGCCCTAAGCTGCTCCTCCCTGCAAAAGCCAGGTTCTTTTCGCATTTCATGGACTATACTCAAGTTCCCCTCTAGAAAAGGGACCCCTAGACGCCGGTAAGGAGCAGGCAAGGTGGCCGCCGAGCGAGGGGGAACGAGCAGCGGCCTCCGTGTGGGACATCCCCGGGTGGACACGGTGCCGCCTGGCGGGGGCGCCCTGCACAGCTCCGGGCCTGAGGGCCCCGCGCGGGCCGGCCCTGGGGGTTGACGGAATCGGTCGCGGGACAGAGACATGGGACACAGGGACACAGGGACACGCGTCACGCGCGGCTCTGCCGGGCGCCATCCCGGGCCCGCCTGGATCCCCGTCCGGCCGCTGCCGGCATGGTTACGGAGCGTGAGCGTCACGAGCCGCGCGCCTCATCGGCCTACGGGGCGCGAGTGTGGGCGGGTCGCCCAATCTCCACGCCCGCTGCCGAGGCCCGGCCCGAGCGGCGGGAGCGCGTCTGCCCGCGCGCCGGGGGCGGTGCTTGCGGCAGCCATGCTGCGCGCTCGAGGGGCGGGGGCTGTGTAGGGAGCGATTCGGGGGTTTTGCTGCGGCCCAGCCCGGCCCCGCCGCAGCCATGATCCACAGTCTGTTCCTGATCAACGCCTCGGGGGACATCTTCCTGGAGAAGCACTGGAAGAGCGTCGTCAGCCGCTCCGTCTGTGACTACTTCTTTGAGGCTCAGGAGCGGGCCTCGGAAGCGGAGAACGTGCCGCCGGTGATCCCCACGCCGCACCACTACCTCCTTAGCGTCTACCGCCACAAGATCTTCTTCGTGGCCGTCATCCAGAGTGAGGTGCCGCCGCTCTTCGTCATCGAGTTCCTGCACCGCGTCGTGGACACGTTCCAGGTATGGCTGAGGGGCATGGGCCCCGCTGGCTGGAGCTGGGGGAGCCTCGGCACGGCTGCGCTGCGGGGGAGAACGGGCGGCGCAGAGAGCCCTTCTCGCTTGCAGATGTTAGTTTTTGTTGTTTCCTATCACGTAAGTTTCATCCTGCGTTTGTGAGGATGTAGACAGGGCTTGCTGTCGTCGGGAATTTACTGCCTAGGATTACGATGGATTCGGGATCTACCTGTGCTCACAGGATGAACCTGACAGCAGTCAGTATTTCTGCTCTGCAGCCTTACCTGCTCTGGGAACTGAGAACTAAGACCAAGCTGGCCTTGTTCTCACAAGGAGCTTTTGCCATTCATAGCTACGTGCTTTAGTCAGTTAGTGACAACCCACCCGTGCGTTTACATCTAGTGATGCTTCTTGGAAGCTTCCTAAAGCAGTGAGTTGCAGGGGTTGCCCTAGAGTAGCTGTATTCCGTTTGTACTATGGTTGACATACTTTCTGATCGGTTTAGGAAAACGGTAAAGATGTCTGTCTTCTGCCTGCCAACAACAGGGCTGTGTGGTCTGGATTTGAAATGTCTTGTGACCAGCATCTTGCCAGAATACAGGAAGTGTGTGTGCTTGGCCAAAAAAGTATCGTGGGAACTTTTGCTTCCAAGATACCAGTCAGAACCTGACTGTATTCTGAGTTATGTTTCTCTGACTTTAGGGAGTGGATTGGCCATTCAGGCCAGCAGTGGATCGTGTCAGACCCTTAGCTCTTGTTTTTTATGAGTGTGTCATCACTGGCTTAGATGTATATTAAAATCTTATATGTCTGAAAAAAGTGTTTGTAATGCAGAACTAGGATTTCTCCACTGTCACAGTATACATATACTCATCCTTTATGCAAAATTTCTGATCTCTTTAATTGCTGTAAGTAACTAGAAGCTCGGGTTTGTGTTTGTGCACATGCACTTGCTCTCTCCTGAAAGATGCTAGAAGTCTACATAGAATAAGACAGTAAGTAAATTAAATGTTCAATTTTAAAAAGCACTGAATTAGTTGGGACTACTGATGCGGGAATTTGCCACCTTACTGGAGCAGTGGCCAACGTGTGCTCAGAGTTGTACATGTCTGTGAGAGTGGTGTGTCTGATGTGCTTGTAGTAATACAGGGATTTTCAGTGGTTTTTTGCCTCCTTCAAGAAGAGAATTATTCCTGTGTGGGAGAGCACTGGACTGAATGATCACTAAGATTCTCTTTCAGAGATTGTTGAGCAATTCTTTCTTTTGCACAGGATTATTTTGGTGTCTGTTCAGAGGTAATAATCAAGGACAATGTTGTGGTGGTTTATGAGGTGCTGGAGGAGATGCTGGACAATGGCTTTCCATTGGCAACAGAGTCTAATATTCTTAAGGAACTGATAAAGCCTCCTACTATTCTGCGAACAGTCGTCAACACCATCACAGGTACAGGGAAACAAGAAGAAGAAGAACTGGGGAGTCCAGGTGGCAATATTCCTGCATAAGTAAATTAGGACATGGGTGAAGAAAATTTATGTTGTCCCATACCATTCATGCAGCACAGGTGTATTTAAGGAGTCATGTGTTAGTGCTTTGCATTGAGGTTCTTTCCAATTTCAGCACCAGCTGCACTTCGGTTTTGCATTTGGTTTTGATCTGATTTGGGTTTTTTTAACCTAAAAAAGTCAGATTGCATTTTCAGTTACAGCCATGACATGACTTCCAGGATGAGTTAGTTTGATGTGAGTTTACACATCCCTATGTGTAGACACTTCCCCATGCATTACTGTGGTATGTTTTAGAGCTGGGTGTTAGAGAGATGTACATTTTTGGATTACAGGGAATCTGAAAGAGTAATTGCTCTCCTACAAAGAAACAGAGGTTCTTGGGGATTAATTATAGTTAAGCTCTCTAAGGCCGACAACTTTTTCTACAGCATTGCCTAACTTCAGTGGTTGTTGATTCCCTTTCTTTTCCCAGGAAGCACTAATGTGGGTGACCAGCTTCCCACTGGACAGCTCTCTGTGGTGCCTTGGAGACGTACTGGTGTAAAATATACCAACAATGAGGCCTATTTTGATGTGATTGAGGAGATAGATGCAATCATTGACAAATCAGGTATGGAAGTTGCTCTTGGCTAAGAACAGGATAGCTTGTCCTGATAGTGCCTGAAGAGAGAGTTAGGTTTGAAATACGTGCACTTTCATCTAAGTATGGGAAGCTCTGTTCCTATTTTTACTCTGGAATGTTGCTAACTTGTATGTGCTATTCAGTCAAAAATTTTACAAAGGCATCAAGATTTTCACTTGTCTTTGTTCTTGAGGTATTATAAGCAATTCTATATTGAAAAAACAGAAGATGAGTAAAAATTATGGATAGCACTTTCTCTTTAGTATTTGTGCTTCTTAGTCTAGTTAGAATTGGGAGCTATTTTCATTGGCCATTATAATGGACATTGCTCATGTCCATGGTTCTTAACTGAATTAATCTAGAGGAGTCATTTGGAATGATAAAAATGTTGAGCAGGCAACATAATGAGCCATGACATTTCATTAAGAAAATGGATTTCCTTCCTTCTCACTGATACTTTTTCCACTTCGGGATTTTTTTGATCAGGTTCACATAACCACCTGTTTTTACTTTATTGTTACAGGTTCCACGATTACTGCTGAAATCCAAGGGGTGATTGATGCTTGTGTCAAGCTGACTGGGATGCCAGATCTTACCCTCTCCTTTATGGTATAAGCTCAAGGATGTATCTTAAATATTTTGAAAGGGGTTTCCCAGCCCTGTTGCTAAGATCACGGTCTTGTGATGATGGACTCCAGCACATCATAATCTGGGTATGCCAGATGAAAAGTGAAAGAAATTACAATGGGAACTCATCAGGAAGTTCAGCAACTTAGAGCCTAAAAGGGCTTTTTTCAGATTCTTTGTTTAAAAGCACTGGTAATGTGTGCTGTGACTAAGTTTTTGAGATACAGTGGTGCTTTAAGCAGATATCCTGAAGGGCCACCTCTTTTATGCGTATGCACCAATGCAATTTTGTGACATGACTAAGTTTTCTAATATAGAATTAAAAATATCCTAAAAAAGGGTAGAGGTTACTGAGTACGGCTTTCACATGGATATAACAGCATCAAACATGTTTGAATGTAGGCACCTTCAAGTGGTCAAGAGTATGTCACATGGTAGGCCCTTCAGGATAGAAGATTGCTAAGAGGAGGAGATCATTTTAAGTTGTCCTGCCTTCACAAACCTCGTGACTTTCTATTTGTTTCAGAACCCTCGGCTGTTGGATGATGTCAGCTTTCACCCATGTGTGCGTTTTAAGCGCTGGGAGTCAGAGAGAATACTCTCCTTCATTCCACCTGATGGAAATTTCCGCTTGCTGTCCTACCATGTCAGTGCTCAGAAGTAGGTGATGAATCTGGTACTGTGGATTATGAAATTTGGATCCTTCTGGCTAGGAAGACAATAAAAGAAGGAACTTTGAAAGATGAGGTGGCATGTTGAGCCAAGTGAAGTAGAGGTGCATGGTGACTTTCATTTTTCCTTTTTTAAATTACATGTTTTCTCCTTGTTTGGAGCAGTGATTCTGTAATTTCTTTCTGGTCAGCCAGCATTTTTCAAAGACTGATAGCAGATAAACACACTAGAGAGGGAAAGAATTAGACAGTGTCGAGTAGTCAAGCTGTTGATTTCATATGTTTATAAAAACTTTTTACAATAAACCAAGAAAGTTGGGTGCTCCTGTTAGGTTTTTGACATCTCTTAATGGAACCACAAGTTCTTGTCTATGTTTGCACTCTTTCTAGAAGCAGCTCGCCAAGTACTACTTGGGGTTACAGCTGCTAAAGGATTTTGCTAGACCTTTGTCAGATTTATCTCTAGTAAGTTAAAATGGAGTGGCAAATGCAACCAAAAGCACAAATGTGAAGTTCAAGTGCTGCTGCACTGTCAGAAATTACTTGCCAGCCTCTCTGTGACATGCAAAAATATATCTCATCCTCTCCTCAAGCCTCCTGTTTTATTGGATGTAGTTCCTTGTTCTGATAAAGAAAATAGGATACAGCAAACTTGATTACAAAAAGTGTAATTAAGATTGAGAATGGAATCCTGACTTTGCTCCTAGCTCAAACAAATGGGTGTAGGATTTCCTTCTCTTTTAAGCAAATATGAAGGCAAGACATCAACAAGGACTTTCTGTTTGTGTCTTTATTCTAGTCTTGTGGCAATTCCTGTCTACGTTAAGCACAACATCAGTTTTCGTGACAGCAGCTCACTGGGACGGTTTGAGATCACAGTGGGGCCAAAACAGACTATGGGAAAGACTGTAGAGGGAGTGATGGTCACTAGCCAGATGCCAAAAAGTGTCTTAAATATGACCCTTACACCTTCCCAGGGAACACATGTCTTTGATCCAGTTACAAAGGTAAGAAGAAAGAGAGAAATTGGATTAATATTTTTTTAATCTTTCTTATCTATCAGAAAATGCAGTTGACCTGTTCATGCTTACATGAACACTTCCATGAACACTGCTTTGCTGAAGGCAGTATGTTGGGGTGAGAACTTTTCTGAACAACTCCATACTAGGAGTTTTCTTAATCCCCAGAACAAATACCTTGGTGTCTGAGTGGCTTGTAGTCTAGTTGTCACACCCAATGCTGCATATTGGTCTTTTGCAAACAGTAAGGTTTGGTTAATGGTTTTGATTTGGTTTGGGGTGTTCTGGTTTTTTTGTTTGAACCTGAGGAGTTAACTTTCTTTTTCTTCTTGTAAACTTTAATCTGATGGGTGTACCCATGTGGCCTTTAGCACAAGTAGTGGAAATATCATTCATATATCACCCCTGTAGCTTTTGGGGAGCCTCATGGAAAAAGAGGGAGAACAAAGGTTCTGAGGTATCTGCTCCTTAATCCTGTGTCTGGTCAATATGAAAGGCAAGATACTTACTTTTTTCTTAAAAAGACATTTTTTGTAGAGAAACATTAAAAGCTGTCATTTGAAGGGTACTCTTCTTTAGAGGGTGTTACCAACATTTGAGTTTCACTGCTGCATTTTCTGCTCCCTGAAGTTGCTGTCATGGGATGTTGGGAAAATAAACCCCCAGAAACTGCCAAGCCTGAAGGGGAGTGTGAGCCTTCAAGCTGGGACATCGAAACCAGATGAAAACCCCACCATTAACCTGCAGTTCAAAATTCAGCAGCTGGCTATATCTGGTAAGTGACTGTGAGGTAAAGAAGTGGAATGTTCTCTGCTGTGCCAGTGCTCATTCTGCATGTAACTGAAGTAACTTCGCAAACCTTCTGAAGTACATTCTACTTGAAACATGTTCTTCAAGGAAAAAAGTTAATCTGCTTTGACTACAGATACATGGATTTGTTCTTTCTGGTGGTTTGTGAAACAACTTAGCTACATTTCCTTGCATTTTGTGCTTACAGACCTATAAAGTTTAGGGTATGGATGTGTTTGTGAAGAATGATTCTAACAACTAGCAGTTGTCAACTTTTTTCCATTCTGTCTGCTGCTTGCTAAAAATTTCCCTGTGCTTTCTGCACCACTAGTATGATCTGTCCCTTTATCCCAAAAGCCTGTCAGCTTTGTTTGTGGCAGCAGTTAGTCTTACACTATGTTTGTTTGCCTCTAGGACTGAAGGTGAATCGCCTGGACATGTATGGGGAGAAGTACAAGCCATTCAAGGGGATAAAATACATGACTAAGGCTGGCAAGTTCCAAGTCCGAACCTAGAGGCTCCTGATAGTGAGGAAAAACACTTTTCCTGTTTCCCCTGTCCCTGGCTGTTGGATGCAGCTTCTTATTCTATCCATCTGTTTAGGGTTGCTCCCTTGTCTGTAGTAGCATGAGCAGGAAAGCCAGTGCTCAGAGTGCTGGAAAGCAGGGAAAAGTAAGGTTGACCTGAAACCACCTCATCCCTACCTGAGTCTGAAGTCTTTGGAACAATAGCAGATGGGAGAGTTGCTCAGGTCCCTTAGGATTAGTGAGTCAGCTATGTAAGTTTGTATCATCTTCATTTTGCTGTCTTAGAGGAAATTCTAGGGATTTATGGCCTCTTATATTTTGTTTGGCTTTTATCCCTTTGTAGATGATACAAAGTTAAATTTCCACAAACTTCAAGTCCAATGGGATGATCCAGCATCTGCCTTTCTGTATCACTGGGTGTTAGGGTGGAGAGCTATGTAGTTCTTGCCATCGAGGAGAAAGAACATCTAGCTGTTCTGCCTCAAAAGGACTGGAAGGGTAGATTGTTCCGCCCAGGATGGGAAGTTTAGATGCCTGAGATTGGGGATGGTGCCACAAAGGGAGGAAGGGAAGAAGTGTGTTCTTTCTCTAGATATATCATCATGCATCCTGGTCATCAAGGATCTTGAGTCTCTGCATACAGACTTGAAATACATTCAAATCTAGTAACTGATGGGCAGTGGTATCTCCATGTAATTCTGCTTCTCCTCTTATTTCATTGGTGTTTGAAGGTAGGAATTCTAGCTTATTTGGGGAATCAGAAGAGACAGATAGAGGAACTTTTGTGGAGACAGCACTGATGGAATTTGAAGCTGTGGCTACGTGAAGATAACCACTGTTGTAATAACTTGTTGGAACCTCTTTTTGTCTCTGCATGCCTATTGCAAAAGAAGGTGATACTGCTGTTCTCCTGCTCACTGATATCTTTCTTTGAGATAATTGTGACCTGGTACCTTTGTAGTGTTCCTCCTGTCCTACCTCATTTCAGTTCCTGTATCAATCAGGTGCTGTGCAGATGGATTCAAACCTATGCCAGATTTTTTCACTAAAATCCTATCTTCCTCAGGAGCTGTTGCTGTATCTGCCCATTCCAGCCTGTGGTACATCCTCTGTACAGCAGAAATAGGAAATGAGAGGCACCTGCACTGTTCATACTGTCTGTAACAGGCTCTTTGGGCACTACATGCCAATGTGTTTTCTCTTGGTAGAACTTGCACCTAAGCTGCTGTACACGTGTCCACATGTGTGTGGCTGTGGAGTCCACCATGTAGAGTTCATGCTTGTGAACAGAGCTGGGTGACCCTAAACAAAGGATAACGTTCATTCTGGCTTGCATGTGGTGGGCACTTGCAGTGGATGAGGGGCATCTTGCTTGTGGGATTGCAAGTTCTGGTGCAGCTGAAGAATTCCATAGCAGGTGGCATTCTGCTGAGGTGACATTACTGCTGAGCATGTTCAGTGCAAACAAAACCTTCAACAAGAGCATCAATAAAATTAATTTTTACATCTTATCTGTGTCATTTCAGAGTGGTTTGTTCAGGCTTTACAAGAAATAAAGTTGGTATTTGAGGAGGAAGGTAAATTATGGCAATTGGATTGTGTAGAGTGCATTAGGGAGATAAATGTCTTTATGCAGCTGGCATTGTAAACCTGGGACTAAGTCACTGTGTGAAAAACTAAAATTAATTGCTTTCTTGGTAATTTTTCTTAGGGTTTCCCAAAAGGAGTGCTGAGCATTTCCTAGAACGTCAAGTGAAAATGTCTTTGGGAATGCAGCTGAACCATTTTTGTTTACTGGGTTGGGTAGCATGCTAAGGGCAGTGCTTTAATTATGAAGACAATTAAATACCTCATCACCTTCCTGCTCCCCAGGTATTGATACTGTCCTTTGGCTTTGTAACTTTGATTTTTAGAGGATCTTTTATTTACTCCTGAAGTGATTCATGTTACTTGAGATATTGAAAGGTTTCTTATATACATAAGGGCATCTGGCCCTTATGACACAGCAGTCTGAGATGGCTGCAAGTTCCTATGCATAGGAAGATGAAGCAGAGCAGAAGGGGTAAATGAACAACAACATCCATGACGTAAGTTGGACATAAGAAGGATTTCTGAGGGGGAAACATGAGGTGCAGCTGTGTACTTCAGTTACAAAAGATTCTGATGTCGACTCGGGTTCTGAAACAACTTGAGCTGCAAAGTCAGATGAAAGCAAGCAGGCAGATGGCAGCCTTGAGCCTTGTCTCAAGATGTGCTGCTGTGTGCTGGAAGAGGACAAGTACGGATAAAAACGGTGTAAGGAGTGGGAAAGTTGATGTAAAGATGGAAACCATCTCAGGGATTTTTTTTATCGGGGTAGGATGTAATGAGTGAAGAAGCCACAGAAAGGCAGTTAAATGCACTGCGCTAGGTAGCAGCAACTTATGAGAAATAAAATGCAAATTAAAGTAAGGCTAGAGAATACTAGATGCTAGCTATTGGACAAGGATTTGGTAAATCTTCCAGATTAAGGATTGATTACAAAATGAAGGATAAAGAAGCATTTTTAAAACTTTGGGGTTGATTCTGGGCCATCCTTTTAGTCAGCTACAGAGAAGATGTCTCAGGATGGAAATGAACAAGTGCAGAGATGTCATCTAGGGCTTATCTAGCATTCTTTGTCAACTTAGATAGTTCACGTAGTGGTATTTTCCAAGAATTGGTAATAGTTGTGAGGTAGAACTGTTGTCTGCAGATTACATTTTTGTAGGTTCTATTTTTCTAAAGGAGATCTGTGTCAGGTGTGGTTCAGTTACATTTTATCAGTGGCTGTTAGATCGCATGGATCTCAAATATTGTATTTAATAGACTGTCGGAATTGCAAAACAAAAGTTGTCTTCCTGAGGACTCTGATTTGCGTTACTCATTGAAATAGTTTAGACTGTTTTACAGGCTGCAGGTATTTGGCAGGCTTGGGAATGCCAGGATAGTGAGGCACAAGAGCACCTGGAAGTGGGCTTAGGGGAAATGAAGGGAAATTAATTTCTATTTTTCTCAAGGTTAATAATAAAACAAAACTAGCAACAGCAACAAAAAAAAATCACATCTGAAAACCTGAACA
>VZTR01008894.1:114389-125780 GCA_013400775.1 Chaetops frenatus
GACTCTTCATTAAAAAACATATTTTCCCCTTCCACTGGCTGGAATATGAGACTTGTTGCTGAAGCTAACTGGACTTTCACCACTGTTCCTCTGAGGCCATTAGAGAAGATCTCTTTGAGGTCAGTTTCTAAGCCGGTAGCTAGAAACTCACAGACCATTTCTAAAGTTGCCATTTACAAAACCCCTTTGAGAGAGTAATGGCCATCTTACCAAATCTCTTTTCTATACCTACCTGTATAATAAGATTCTTTATGAGTAGTTGTTGTGCTAGTAGGTTATCAGAGTGCTTCTTAAAAACTCAGAGTAAACATTTTGAGTTACAATGTTTTGAATTTCCCAAATATAACAGGCTAGTTTTCTAGCTACTGATTGATGCTAAAACTAAATTCTTTTTGTACCCTCAATACAATGTTTTCCTTTTGTAAAACTGTAGTTACACCTGTTTTCTCTTTACAAAACAATGGGACAAAAGAGAAGCTCTCAGAGGCTTCACTCTCAGGATGTACATAGATGGCACTTAGCATCACTTGGCAGCTGCAGTGCAAGGAAGTAATGCTGATTACTGAGATTTTGGTTCATGGTGACTTGGTAGTACCTGTCCTGTCTTCTGTTAAAGGACAAAGACAGCCTTGTGACATCTTATTTGGCCTTCACTTGTGCATGTAAATCTAGCAGGCACTTAAAACAGTTACCAATACGCCTGTCCTTTGTTTTGCCCTGCTGCACAGAAAAGAGAGATTTTGCTTTCATATCAGATGATAATGCATAGAAATTTAATAGTCAAAAATACGCATTGATTCTGTAGCAGATCAGGCCAGTGTTAAAATTTTTACCTATTCCATTACCAGGAGCAAAACCAAGTGAAAGAATAAAATGTCCTAACAAGCATGCCATCCTGAATTTGCTCAGAGAGTTTAAGCTCAAACTCGGTTAAGTAATTGGTTCCAAACTGAAGGAGCAAGTAGTATATTGATCTGGAAATAAGCACCCAATGCCTGCAGCTTTTGTTCTTTCTATTGGAAACCAGCTTCTACTGAAACCAGCCTTAATTACCAAATGGTATAAGGACAGATCTTAAGGTCGTCCAGTTGTACAGCCAAGTAAGGAGGGACATGAAGTTTTCAGGAAATTAAATGTCCCCTTCAGTGCACACCCATCCCTAAAACATATATACATATGTACATATATACATACACCCATTCATAAAACAATGTAGCTGCTAAAGAGATGCATGACGTTCTCTCTTGGTTTATTCACTCAGGGCCAAAATTAATTTTTTATTGTACTTAATGTGATTTGATGCAAGGTGAAAGTTTGGTGATGTTAGGGAAAAGGATAATTAGCTCCTAAATAACCTGTAATAAGGAAAGGAGAGTATTTTGAGACCGTGCCCTTCCCACACATTGCAGTTTGTCTTCCTGTTGTACTGGAAGGCATAAGCATCTGGAAAAACAGGAGGTCCTGTCAGCATTCTTAAAGCACCCAGAAGGAAGTTATGAGGGCATGGTTGCAAGACTGCAAAGGGTTCATTTTTCTTTCTCAGAGTTTCGTGGTGTCCTGAATCCAGTCAAGATAACGATGCACATTTGTATAAACACCAGGTATGCCTTTGCGGCCACAGCCTATTCCCCAGCTGATGATTCCAATCAGGTACATCCGATCATCCTTCATACAGACCAGAGGCCCTCCAGAGTCGCCCTATAGAGAAAGAGCAAATTAGTAATAACCTCCTTTTCTCTTTGTTTCATTTTGCATCGTTTTTCCCACCCTCCCTGGCTTTAGGGGACCACTGGAGTTTACAGAAATACCCTATGTAGTATGCTCACAAATAAAGAGCTCTTAGAAACAGTACCTTTACCAAAGTCACTTTTATCCAGAGATATTATTTTTTTTTCCAGACTCTCTCAATGTTCCTCTTGCAGGGAGAGACACAGAAAAACCTAACACTAAAGTGTCTAACTTTGTATGGAGCTCATTTATGAAATGCAGGTAAAATGTTAAAAAGAAGAAAGAGAGGAAGGCCCTTATTCAAGATATAAAGATCTCAGGGGTTTTATACTGCTGTGTGTAACAGTAAAGAAAAATTATTAATAGCTGTTTAAACAGAAAGGATGTGGATTGAATGCATGCCTTCCTTTTACCACGTGTCATATCTGCATGTTCTCCACTGTCTTTCAGCCCATTCTTCTTTCCTCTACTTCTCAGTAGAGGGGCACCCCCTTCCTTCTACAGAACCTCCTGCTGAGTGTTTTGCATGCTCTCATAACAGAAAATACTAGGAAATGCTGGGGTGGACTTTCCTGTTCAGTTTTGTGGTATTTCCTGTATTTGGGATTTTCAGTCTGTGTTGCTCTGGTTTGATTGCACCATTAGGGGTGGGGGAAGAAAACTGAAAGAGGAGCCACCAGTTTTGTTCTGTTCATCAAAAGTCTACTAGAACTTCCATGTAGGAAAATGCCTAGCTTCTTTAAACTATTTTCTGAAGCTGTTTTGTTTAGTTAGCTCAAAGTACAGAGAAAAGAAAAGAGACAAGGAAAAGAAAAGAAAAAAGAAGAACAGAATTGGGTTTACCTTGCAGGCATCATCAAGGTGCCTTGTGTCTCCTGCACATAACATATTGTCTGTAACTGTCCGGTTGTCTAGATACTGTGCTGTGCACCGACTGGCTGGGAACAATCTGACATGGCCTTCCTTAAGGTGCTCTGAATAGAATGGAGAAACTGGAAGAAAAATGACAATATAAATACATATATATGTCTGTGTATGTGCATATCTATGTTTTTTTGAAGTTGCGATTCACTTTCCATAGTTCAGGGGAGAGTGAACAGCAGTAGTTCTGTGGCTAAACTAAAATTTCCTTGCGAAAGGGACTTTTTATATATTGAGTGTTCCACTTTGATAATCAGAACAGCTTAAATCTAGTTGAGAGAGAATATTGTTTCTTCAGCAAGCTAGAGAGGTTTATGTAGGCTCCAAATTAAAGACAGCCAGGTTTCTTGGGTGGATAAGTAATCTTTGCATAGTTACATCAATCAAAATGAAGTCACAGGAAATGTCTATGAAGATGCCTTAACTGTATGAAACAGGATCCTAACTTTTTAACATTAGACTTGCACTAGCAAAAGTTAGATGCTTTGTAGTACATAAAACTGAGTAACTGGTTGGAATGGAAGAGATTTGGTTGGTTGGTTGATTTGGATACCAGTTTTATTCTCCTGTATAGCTACAATTGCGCAAAACTGAAAGTTGGCAGGATTGTTGTTATTCAGTACAGTTTCGAATTACAGTTGCAGCATCTTTTCCCTCTCAGAGTTTATCCTGTACTCCCTATAAGCAATGCTGAGGACAAGCTTTAAAAGCACTTTTTAAACACTTTATGCTACACTTACATGCTATGTCTTTAGGTCTGTTTCAAAACCCCTATGGGTCCAAACTGTGATTAGGTCTTGTATGATGGATGCTTCACAGTTTCCATCTTACTAAGTTTACAAGTTAGGGAATTTAAAGAAAATGGAAAAGGAAGAAAGTAAAATAAGAGCTGGGGGGTTTTTTGTTTGCTTTAAATACAGGTCTGCCTGTGTATACTTTCAGACAGCTTTTATATCTGTTTGTTATAGCTCACTTTAAAAACAATTTAGCTAGCCTATTAATGTATATCTGGGACGGTTAATTCTTTAGCTTTTTTTTTTTTTTGCTGATCTCTGCATAGCCAATGTCTCTTTTAGAATAATGCATTTATCTGCAACTGTATAGTATATAAAGCCTTGACAGAAATGGATTTTTGTCCAAATTACAGTATCTAAATGTACTGAGTACAGCAGCCCTGATTGCAAATCTTATGTCTTTCCAACCCTATTCATTGTGCTTTTTTTTTTTTTTTGTACTGTGGAGAGTATCAAGGAAGACTCTAGTAGCCCATACAACTGACAGAACTCAGATTAATAACTTACAGCAAAACTTGGTTTTGAGTAACTCCTATACACATACATTTTGTAGTGCTCCTATGAGCCAATATGATACATTACACATGCAGTGATGCTAAAGGTTTGAATTCTTTGAGGGCAGAGGACTCAGCTCTGGACATACTATTTTCTACTTGCATGTAGACATGTATCTTCTACTTACATTCTTCATTTCTGCCATAACCAGAGATCTCACATTCAGTCCAGTCAGGCAGCTGCAGCTCTGGCATGGGGAGGCAGGCAGCACGGACAGTGCCTGTTTCAACAGCACAGTCTTCTGCATCTGAGTTCAACTGCAACAGAGCTGAACAAGAAAAAATATCCCCACTTCATTAATCACAAACTTCAGCCAACCATGACCTTCCAGTCACAAAGTCAGAAAAGTTCTTACCAATATCATTGTCGAAATTTTCTGAGTCAAATCTCTGATGCAGAGTGTAGTTTTTCACTTGAAAATTCTGTTCATTGTCCTCAGGAGTTGCTCGGGAAGTCCTACCCAGCACAATCTTCAGCTGATTTGTACTAAAGCTGAAGAACAAGAGAGTCTTTATTCCTGTGTTAACTGCAGTGGACCCTTCCCATGAAAATATGCTGTTGGAATGTCTGGGTTTTTTTTTTTCAATTTTAGCTCTATTACTACTATGTTACCCAAGCAGTTTGACCTCAAAGTGACCTATTTATTCTATATGCTTACAGCCATCATGGCAGAGCTCCTCTGCCAGCCCCTTGCTGTTCTCAAGTTTCAGATGGTTCTTCTGCATGTGTATTGACAACTTTGTTCTTAACGTATCTGATACTCTCTCTGTGGTACCTTAAACGCCATCCTACTTGTTTGCCCAATTAAATGTCTCTCTGTAATGCTCAGCACAATTAACTATAATCTTTAGTACAGACTTACTGGGATAAAGAGGGGTTTTTCCAAGTCTTATACCCTTCCAGTAAGGCTATACTGGATGCTTCTATTTCCCAGACTTTTTTCTCCCAGATAATACTGAATCCTCAACTTACCCTTCCTCAAAACAGTGAGCAGCTGACAAAACCCAGCAGGAACTGATCAGAATTCCTCCACAGAGGAAATGCTCTCCAGGCACTCGGTGATACTTCACAAAGATGGCAGCTTGCCATGGGTGAGCTGCAATGTCTGCATAGGAGCCACCTTTAATCCTGTATTGGCGTACACTGCGCTGCCGTAAGCCACAGGTGGCTGTGGATGACAAACCCAGAAATAGGCTTTTTGTTCAGGCACTCTTGCTTTGATTTAAGAGCCTGCTAGTCACCAGTCCATGTTGAGGCAGCCTGCCATGAACTGTTTAGTATTTGACTCATCCCTGTTTCCTAGGAAACTAGTATTCTGATTTGAAAAATACAGTGAGGAAACCCTGCCTTTCCTGTCCTCCATTTCTGCAATCTTCTCTTCGGGCAAAGCAAAAGGCACTTCTGTAAGAGTGGAGCTACGGAATCTCTTTCTGCCCCAAGAAGCTTTTCTTTGTTTGTTTGTTGTTTGTTTGTTTGTTTCACTCCAGCTCTTTTTTTACTGGAAGATGCTTGAGTGTAATACAGCTTTTTTTCCTCCAGATCTTATTTTAATATAGATGACATGCAGGACAGTAATGCTTCAAAGAAAGAGAAGAACCAGGAGTGCTGGTATCCTTACAGCAAGTAGGCACATTGCAATACTCCCATGTGAGCTGATTTCCTTTCAGGACATGGCACCAAGGCTTGCTGTCATTATCAGGATTCCTGCAGCATAGGAAAGAGAAGAGCTATTTGTATTATCAGATCTGCATGGAATTTACAGAGACCTAAAGGTGTCAGACTGTGACCCAAGAGTATTCTTTTTGATTTTTCTAGAGATACAGAGGGCCCTAAGGGCACATGAAATCTGCACTTGCAGAGTCTGATCTCAGAGAAGCATAAATAGGTCAGGTGGAATAAAATTACTATTGGGAGTGAGCTTCATTGCCACCAGTAATGTATTTCCTGTGCTTTACTAATCCGTGTAAAAGACTAAAGCCTTGCCTTAGGAGTACTAGAAGACAGTTTGGTGTTGGGTTTTTTTAATATTCTATAACCAACTACATACCTGCAGAAATTGTGACTACCAAGGCCCAGCTGGTAAGCATCTCTTCTCCAAGCAGTATATATCTTGTTAACAAGGATTCGAGAATTCCACTTCAAACAGGTAGCTCCAGAACTGCTAACACTGTGGCTGCCACGGTAATCTGTGCCTCTTCCAGATCTGCAGTTGATGCTCCTAACTTCAATAAGAAATCTGCACATTAACTGATGGATGCAAACCTGTCAGTTGTTCTAGGTGTGATTTCTGTCAAGGCATCTATATATTACCCAGATGTATCACATCCTCTCAGTGTCATAAATACTCAAAGAATAATTATGATGTAACATGAGAGTCTCAACTTTTTAGACTACAGAAATAGCCCAAGTCCATAGAGAACCCTTATAAATGCAGTGAATAATAGGAATTCTAAAGTCCATTCCCCATCCCCTGCATGTACCTTTTGAACAAGAGGGCACATTGCAGTGTTCCCAGGTGTACCTTCCCCCTTTATAGACATAACACCAAGGTCTGGAATCCTCATCTGGGTTTCTGAAAGAGTTAAAATATTATGCATCATTATAAAGCATATTGTCAATAGTGTCATGTAGGCCATCTAATTCAATAACTTAGTCCTTCTCTGCAGTGAAGATGTGGACTAAACTATCAGAAGTGGCTAGAATTCCTATTTTAATTATAATACTGTGGAGTACATTGAGGTGAAGATGAGATGGCCAGTAGCTAGCAGGAGTGGACAGCATGTTTGTGCAGTTTAAGGTCATGTACAGGAAGCACTATATTTTTACAATTTTGATCAGGATTTGAAGCTGCAGGAAACTGAATTACAAATGGAGTTTAGGGACTGAGAATGGGCAAGGGAAAGACTGTGGGATACTTGAGAAAGACTGAGAGATACTTGCATTTTGTAGTCTCCCATAAACATCCAGTCTAGGAAGATCTAAAGTTCAGATATGTCTACAGACATTACAATTACTGCTCACAGGCTGCACAGTATCTGCATCTGTGTAGAGTGTTCCCTGCTTGGTATCAGACTCCAGCAAGCAGTCATTCTTTTGCTCCAGCCTCTTAGAATGGACTGATTCCTGTGGCTCTGACCTGTGTGCCAGCAGCCCCTCACCTGCAATAGTTGTGATTGCCCAATCCCAGCTCAGCAGCATCTTCTCTTTGGCCACTGTATGTCCAGTCCACCAAGCCATTGCTATTCCAATTTAAACATTCAGTTCCACTCTCTGTCATGCGCCAGGTACCCCTATATGTTACTCCAGTGTCTTTGTAGCATTTAACTTCAGTATCTGAAGAAAAGGAACAAAATGTAAGGAAAGCATCCCAATTCTTTCCCAGACAGCTTCCCCAGTCTCTGTTCTGTTTAAACTTGGCTCTCAGATGTCTGATCTAGTAAGTCAGTAAAAATGCCCTGTCAGGCAGACTGTAAGTGTATATGAAGGTCTTCAGCTACAAAATTCAGAGTTTTATTAACAGATACCTAGAACAACCCAGGTGTCCTTAAAAGTTCTTTGTAGTATTAGCTTTATAATAGAAAAAGACAACTTAATAGAGAGCCTCACCTACAGCAGGAGCTTCAGGGTACCTTATCCTTGTGCACTGCATAGCTAAAACCAATAGCATTGTTCACAGCAGTTGATATGGTATACTCACCTATTTCACACTGCTTCCCTGAGAAACCTTGGTGGCACTGGCAGATGAAGAGCTGTGGGGAATAATATGCCTGTGAACACTGGCCCCCATTGTAGCATTTATTTCTAGTGCAGGCTGTGGAATAAGCAAAAGCCAGGAAATACTGTTAGATTTCACAGAAGCAAGAAGCTGGCAATGTATACACATCTTTAATTTTCCTGTCAGTCTCCTTTAGCTTGTTCTGTTTTTCCCTACCCACCTGTTATTGCCATGTGCTTACAGCCTTTTTGTGTAGTGCTTCCATTCTTTCTATATATGCTATTAGACTTTCTCAACCTCTTACCCACTCAGTCCTGCCCGAGTCAGTGTACACTAGTATTTTCATTTCTATCCTCTTCTATTCCCAGACAAATTATCTGCACAGTAACTCTGGCCCTGACAGTAGAATTCTTCCTTATGATGACTAGATGGACAATCTCTCACCATTTCCTTTTTCTTTGTCATACTTACCTCTGACAGGCACAGTGTGGCAGTGACTCCGACCACTGTCGCACCTACAGTATTCTATTCTGTTCCCTGAAAGCCTCAGCCAGGTCCTCCTGTGTTGGTAAATTTCTGCAGATGAATCATCTGTGCAAATGGCTGTAATCAGAGAAAGGAAATCCTCTTTTAGAGATTCAGGGAAAAGACCTGGCTGAGCAAAAGGACTTCCTTCTATTTCCAGGAGAAAAGTGTCTGTGATGGGAGCATCTGTCTAATGGGTTGCCCATTTTCCTTCTCAGACCACAACTGTCCCATCTCTCGCTGCTGTGCTGCCAGATGTACTACTCCACTATTGACTGGCCTGTCTTTCTTTCAAGAATAGCAGAGGGAGGGGAAAACTTTGTTGTGGATGGTATTAACGGTCTGGTATTTTGCCTTCTGAATCTCTCATCCAGATAACCATGACAAAAAGCTTTCATGCTCTGTTCCTTCAGCATCATTTGCTTTCCCCTCCCATGCTCATAATGCTCCAGCTAACATGGTTTTAGTTAGTCTGTCTTACCTCTAGATCTAGCTCCTCGTTTGAAACGCATATGTAAGCCCTGCAAGCAAAGAAGGTTAATTCTGTGAGTAACTGCTCTCTTAAAAAACAGATAAGAGAACAAGTACCTTCAAAGAGTCAGCCCTTTTCTTGAGGTCGTGTAACTCAGGGAAGCTCTGAGGATTTGTCTGCCCTCTTGTCAGACAGTACAGTGAAAAGTGCCTCTAGTACCTCAGTATGGGTTCCTAAGAACTGTAAATCATTCAGTTGCCATGGATTACCAGGTGATTGCTTGTCATCTGAGTGACATGAACTTGGGATGTGCTGCACTCACATCATGTGTGAAGTCATTATGTGCTCTTGGGCCATTGCAAATGCTAACTAAAGCTTGTCAGCTTTCTGCTATTTGAAGGAGGTTCAAGCAAATAATTTCCAAGGTAAAGTCAACAAGAAATTACTTATACTCACTGACATACAGTTTCCCCATAAGACTTTGTAGCTTGATTATCTTTATGAGATATGTCTCTGACAGCCAATTAAATGAAATATTTTGGATAAAGTTTTATGGAAGAAACCAATTTAGAAAGCTTTTTCGATTAGGCCACAAGAGAAAGAATATAAAAAGAAGGAGGAAAAGTGGGATAGCACTTTTTTGAGAAAGGGAGTAAACATTTCAGAACTGTGTAGCATTTACTCAAGCTGTGTGTGGTGTTAGGCTTAAACTGAGGGGAGAAAGGAATCATTGATGTCCAGTTTTAAGTAAGGGTAGTGATGAAGATGATGACCATAGAAAATGAAAGGCTGGTTACAATGAAATTGTTATTAACAGTGAAAGGTGAAAGTGAACAGATACACCAAGAATGCGCAGAGAAGACTTGCTGACTGAAATGAAAACCAGCCAGGATAACACATAATACATCCACAACATGAGGCAGACTACTTGGTAACGTTTTTCTCCCTCTCATTTCTAGTAAGCTAAGCAGATTCTCCTTCTGCCTGATGCAGACAGGAGGAGTCAATGGTAAGGAAGTGCTGCTGAAAATACAGGAAGATGGCAAGAGAATTATTTGATACATTAGCCTCTTACCTGGCACTGGGCCGTCATGACTGCTCCCACCAGCACAAGGAGACACAGGAGTTTGCCTTCCATTCTGAGTGTTTTCCACATCAGCGCCAAATCTCAAATTATGTGTAGAGACAAAAATAAGATGTTGAACAAAGAAGGTTTACAGTGTGAGTGGAGTCCAAGGTGCAACTTTAAATGAAAGTTTTAAATTATGAAAATTCTTTTTACATGTTTTCAACCTCTCGCTTCTCAGCTGTCTGGTCTAGCTCTCCTGCTCTTCCTGGGGAAACTGCCAGCCTGGACCCAGATGTGCTTTTACTTGATAAACGTAGGAACTTGATAAGCTAAAGCACACTTTTACATCTCAAGGAAACTGAGAGGGTGTTTCCTGGGAATAAGACAGAAGTAAATTCCAAGTACTTTTTCCCTAAATTGCAGGATGCCAACAGTACCATGTGTGCTATTAGAGAGATGGGTCAGTTTATGGTAACAGTGGTTTAAGAGGATTTGCATTTTTTGTATGACTGCTGCTTTGGGTGCAAGGGAAGGCTTCTCTCTTGTGTAGAGGATGCGTAGGCAAAATGACTTTGCTTGATGATAGGTGAGGACAGTACTGTTATGTTTTTTATTTTCAATATTTCTACTGCTTCTCCCCATCTGAGCTTTTAGTTTTTACTATTATCATATGCTTTTGATAAAAAGGCAGAGTATGGCAGTAGTCTGGCAGGCTAGCTTTTGTTCTAATGTTCTCATTTATTAGTTGCAGCATCCTTCTGTATATCACTTCTATGCAGTCACAACTATACATTATTCCCTCTAATCCTTTCAGCAGCTTTATACTTCAAAGCCCTCCTTAAGGCACCAGGAAGAGTTATTACTTTCTCCAAATCGATTTACATAGTCTGACTCCTATATCAGTAGTCTTGGGAGAGAACCTTCATTGATCCCTAGTGGGAGATTGTGAAGGTGTGATGTAGATGTGGTGGAGCCCCCTGCTTTGAGCAAGTCCTGCAGCAGAAGTCCATTTCCTCTCTTCCTTTTAAAATATAATACCTCCTATACAAACCAAGAGCTGAGAGTAAGATAGCGTAGCAGGAACAAGATACAGGCAAAAAGATACAATCTAATTCCCAATCTCTAGGATTGCCTGAAGTTACAAATATTTGAAATAATATTCAGGCACTGTTGCCCACACTATCACCTTTTTATCATCTATGTTATATGCAGAAAGCTAACCCAATTATTTGAGAAAACTACTACTTCCAGAAATCAGGAGCTTAGACTCTGTTTATATAGAGCCAGAGAAGGCAGCTGGATAACAGCTGGTGAAATTGGAGTATGATGGATGAGTCATACATTTGGATTCAAGGCTAATATGGAGAAAGACTCTGTGGTTTTTTAGTAGTTTTGTCATTTGGAGGTTTTTTTGTTTGTTTTAAAATTTGTTCAAAGCAAAAGGCAAGGATAGTCCAGTTTCTGAAGCAGAACCAGGAGTACAGCAGGATAGTTTAGGATGTGATTTCTCATCATGTTTTGTTAGAATTTCTGCCTGCGAAGCATAGTAAAGAACTGTTGAAACCTTATTTCTGAGGGACCTGCTAAGATGCCCCAAAAACAAGGCAGCACC
>VZTR01008894.1:125847-141796 GCA_013400775.1 Chaetops frenatus
TTTTTTTTTTTTTTTTTTTTCTTTGTGGGAGGACAGCTGGCCTAACTGATATCTTGGAAGAAGTCCTAGCTACCTGAAACCAGCAGGAAACTGTAGATCATTTTCAGGGAGTAGCAAGAAACATCTTTTAAACTTTAAAATGTCCTTTTTTTTTTCTTTGCCTGGAAGACTGACATGAGGAATCTATTTGAAAAGCACCTGCATGGTTTTATCAAGTTTATCTCATATTCATCTGTACAAGTAGGTTCTAGCCTTACACAGCGTGTGTTTATACCACAAAATGCTGTAGACAGTCTCNTTAAAATTTGTTCAAAGCAAAAGGCAAGGATAGTCCAGTTTCTGAAGCAGAACCAGGAGTACAGCAGGATAGTTTAGGATGTGATTTCTCATCATGTTTTGTTAGAATTTCTGCCTGCGAAGCATAGTAAAGAACTGTTGAAACCTTATTTCTGAGGGACCTGCTAAGATGCCCCAAAAACAAGGCAGCACCAGTGAAANCTGACATGAGGAATCTATTTGAAAAGCACCTGCATGGTTTTATCAAGTTTATCTCATATTCATCTGTACAAGTAGGTTCTAGCCTTACACAGCGTGTGTTTATACCACAAAATGCTGTAGACAGTCTCTCTAAAGTTGTTTTGCATTAGATGCCACATCCTATCTTCCACTGATTTCTGTTGCCCCTGTCCAGGCTATCTTAGCTTATAATGCTGCAGCCTTTCCTCCACCTCTTCCCCTCTCTCTGTAGGATACCTGTCCATCCATTGGTGGCTGCTGTCCCAGTATGCAAGGAAAACTGGTAACAGATGTTATCATACGTTTAATTTCAGTTTAGGGAAAGGTACAACTTAGGCCAGTCAATTGGAATGTCTTGAATGAAAAGCCCCGTCAAATTGAAATCATATGCCTGTTTGAAAAGCATGTTTACAAGGCTCCAAGCAGAAACCTCCAAGCAATGTGCATTCTGGTAGGGCTTTCATAAACACTGTGTGCCTTCTGATCTCAGCCTGTGCTTCCTTTCCAATCAAAAGTACTAGAGCAATAAGTCAAAGATCTAGATGCGATGTTCTGACATTTTGATTCTACACTTCCAAGTACATTAGGACATAAAAATCTGCGATACATAAAAATCTGTCTCTTTTTGCTGAAGTATCATTAACAGGAACACCTAAAATCCCATATATTAACCTATTTTTACTAACAGTCTTTCTAAGCAGTAATAATGTATTAGCTTACCTAGGTGGAATAAGACCTAAAAAAGAGCTGTAACTTATCAAGCATGAGCAAATCATCTAGGTTGGAAAAGACCTTTAAGATCATTGAGTCCAACTGTAAAACTAACATTGCCAAATCCACCACTAAACCATGTACCTAAGTGCCACATCTATAGATACAAAAATTAAAAGTAGCCCTCCTTCCTCCTAATGACACAATGTGTCCATTCCAAAATACATTGTTTCTGAATCTGTATCACTAATAGCTTTCTTGATGATGATCAGCTATCTTGATTTAGTTGAAGCAACAGACTGCAGACCCTTGCTGCCTTTTCCTGCCTTCTGGATAAAGTGTTTCTGTATCCCTTTTCTGAACTGAGCAGGTGAATAGCAGATTTGTACTATTTCTCCTTAAAAAATATAACAAACTGTTTTGGGGGGAAAGAGCTAAAAACCCAAAAGAAAACAAAAGTAAGATGCTGTAGTCTTTGAAGACATTGGAGGAAATGAATATTTCAAAGTCTGGCTTTGTTTTGGGAATAATTTTCAGTATTTCCTGTGGTTTTGGCCACATTTAAAGAAAAATATATTTAGTGAGAACTGAAGATGACCCACACTCCTCCTCCTCTGTGTCCCTCCATTATCATGCTTTGGAACCTGGGGTGAAAGGCATAGTCTGATCTCCAGGGAAGGTTAGAAAAATTCTCTTTTTGCAGCTAGTTCTCTGTGTTTCCTTACCTTACCATCAAGATATTTGTCCATAACTCTTCCTTTAAGTTCTCTAATGTCCTTTGTGCAGGAGACTCCTCCTTGCTTAACTGGTCAGAGCCCAAGGCTGTCAGCTCTTTCCCTGGAAAGCTTCAGCTTTCTTGAAACAACTGAAAGTTAGCAGCTTTACCCACACTACAAATCTCTTCAAAAGCAGAAAGGCAATAGCTCAGTTAGTTAACTACCATGGTGCTTCAGTGGGATTTATTAAATAACAATACTTAATAGTACTTAATGGCAACGCCATTGATGTTGAAAACAGAAAATGCCCTTTTTGAAACAGGTGCAGAGTAGTGCTTACCTTTTTGTGTTTTCTCTTCTGTATTCTCTTGATGATTTTCTTTCCAGACCAGTCTGTGTTTGTGTTTTCTGTGTCTCTGCTCTGATCTCTCTGTCCTACTTGTAGCGCCACTCGAGGGGGTGGAGACTCCCTGGGCCCTGGGGCGTGCTGTCCGCATCCCTCCCCTTCCCGAGCATCGAGGGGATGGTCCAGGCAGGCGGCTGGCGTCCGTCGGGATTGCTGGGGAGGGAGCTTGTGCGGGACAGGAGGAAAGCTGCTTGCTGGCATGCTGCTGGATTTTACAGCCAGTTTATTTTGTTCTTTCTCTTTTCCGGTCAGAGAGCGGATTCAGTCTTCAAAACAAGTTTCTCCCCATTGAACACCTCACTGTTCAGTGATAGAATAGTACATATCCCTTACAAAGAACTGTCCTGTCCCATTATGCTTCTAGGAGTGTGAGTGAATGCACAGCTGTATTGTTTCTAATCTAATTAGAAGTCTGCAGTATGTAGACTTAGTGCTAGTAATGAGAAACTTCTGTTTCAAGCATGAGTGTAGTGTGCTGTACTCCTAATTAAGATGTTTGGCAAAGAGGCCCTGACCTGCATGTGGAGCAAAGCATGCCCGTAACAGAGCCATGGGAGAAGAAACAGTCAGGGGAGCTTGCAAGTTAAACGAGCAAAACTTCTAATGAACTTTAGACAGAAGTAAGGAACAGCAAGTTGAGGGCCAGAGTTAAATGTTCAGTGATAATACTCATCCTAGAAAATAAAGATCTACTCACCAGGATGTGGTCATGAGGTATTCAAAGTGTGGCAGACAAATGTGATGATCAGTTTTAGAGCTGATCTTAGGGCACTGTTATGAAACTAGTCAGTGGTGCAATTGTTACAGTGATGAATGTGTCCTACCTGCTTGGAACTGATTCACTATCAATCTGACAGAATTTGGTGTAAGGCATAAGAACCGGTATGTGAGGGTCTTCCATCTTCAGGAAGCAGCTGCGTGGAGTCCTCTTTAGGAAAGCATGGCAGTGGTTATTTTGAATAATGGTAAAGATGAAACACTGGATACTTTGTATGTTTAGCTCTTCTCTGCATGGAGATCTATGTCAATATTATCAAATTAATTTCTCCAAGAGTCACAGTGATAACATTACTGCCATAAATCTGATTTAAATGTAGCTGCATTTGCTTCCAGAAGGGACTTCCAGTTGTTGAGAAAAAGGTGACTGAACACTGCTGAGGGAGCAGGGGCTAATTTATTTTATTTTTAAAGATAACAGCCATTTGACTTGCTGATTAAAGACGCTAACAAACTAATGGCCATGGGGGAAGATTACAAAAATTATTTCCTGGCTTTTCACAGCTTAAGGACAACTACAATTGTCTACAGTGTGGTACCATTTGTAGGGCTTAACATATTTCAGGAAAGCCAGCAATACAAGTGTCTGCTCTCTCAAGCACCATCTACTGGCTTTTCTGTAAGTCGATCCTCGGAATAATTTCAGCAGGACCTTTTAATGTCAGTGAGGAAGTGTGACATCATGACATCCCACAGCAGGCCCATGTCACCCTGATGGGACCCTCTGCCCGGTGGCTTTGGCAGGTCCAGCGCATGAGACTGTAGTTGTGGTAGGTCTTGGAGGGCACCTTCCTTCCCCATGCTGTTGTGTGTCTTTGCAGCGGCATTAAAGCACCTCACGCCAGCCAGCCCAGAAGGAAGAAGTATCCAAACCCGATGTAATGCCCAGAATAGCGCTTTGGCTCGGGTGGTGCAGTGGGAAACGCAAATGGTGCATTCCATTCCGGATTGGCAAGTTTTGGAGATGCTGTGGGAAGAAGACGGCAACTCTGCAATTTTACTTACACAACCCACGAGCTGTCTCCTCTCATCCCGAGCCCCTGACTCCACCCGGTATCGCGGCCCTGACGAACGCGACTCCTCGCCGGAGCGGGCCCGACCGGGCCGGGCGCTGGCCCCGCGCGTCCCCTTTAAGGGCGGGCGGACGCTCGCGCCGGAGCCGGAAGCGCGGGTCCCGCGGAGCGGAGCCGGGCCCGCCATGAGCCGCCCGCCCGCGCTGCAGGCGCTGACCTGCGGGCCCTGGGAGATGCGGGAGCGTCTCGGCACCGGCGGTTTCGGCAACGTCATCCGCTGGCACAACAAGGTAGGCGGTGGCCGGGCCCGCGGCTGCCCGGCTGGGGACCCGCTCTCGGCCCAACCCTTGCTGTGTCCACAGGAAACCGGTGAGCAGGTGGCCATCAAGCAGTGCCGGCAGGAGCTGAGCCCGCGCAACCGCGACCGCTGGGCGCTGGAAATACAGATCATGAAGAGGTGAGGCGGGGCGGCAGTGCTGCCGGCCCGAGCCCGGTGCCCGCTTGTGGCCGGGCCGGGCGGAGGGGTCGCTGCGCGGTGTCGCGTCAGTGCCCTGGGACGCTTGGCCGAGATGGCCCTGGAATCTTGATCTGACGGGTGCGCTGAGGGAAATGGTGGGAGAGGCTTTTGGCCGCCGGCCGCCAAGGGATCCCCTTCTGGCAGGTGCCCGACCCGCTGCGGCGGCAAGTGCGTGGAAGTTCACGCGTAAGAAAACTTCACGTTGTGCTGCGTGAAACTCTTGTGTCTCGCACTGCCGTCTTTGTCTTGTCTGCCGAGCCCTCAGCGCTACAACAATGCTGCTCCTTTGCCTGATTTAATGTCTGTGTTGGGGCAGTCCCTTGGGGTGTTGGATTAACATTTCCGGGTGTAGCGGTCTGATTGCAGTTTGGGTCTTTTCTGGACGGTGACAAAAGACTGCCTTGCACTCCTTTGCAAGGCTTGTTGCTGTACCTTCTAGACAGATCTGTAATGCGTGCGTGTTGAAGAAACACACTGTCTTGCAAGTGAAATACCAGGAGTTGGAATGAGTCTAGATCCTTGAAAGATGCAAACTTTTAGAATTTACTAATTCAGTTTCTAAAAGGATTTGTGGCCATGTAGGACTTAGAGTGATGACCATGAGCATGTGAAACTGTATAGCATTTGTAGAACATCATGTGTCCTGGCCTAATTTTTGTACTGCAGACTGAACCATCCCAATGTGGTGGCTGCCCGTGATGTCCCTGAAGGGATGCAGAAGCTTGCACCAAATGATTTGCCATTATTGGCCATGGAGTACTGCCAAGGTGGAGACCTCCGCAAGGTGAGGTCCCTGGGGTGGTGGCCAAGGAATGGATCAGCTTCTTATCCGATCCTAGGTTTTCTATTGAAATTTTCCCTTAAAACCTTTGCTTTCACATTCTGATGCTTCCTAATTCTAGTCCTGGCATCAACAGGTGATGGTTGCTTGGTCCTTGATATAATGTTCCGCTTTTGAAGACTTAATTGCTTTGTGAAACTCTGTATTTTTTTGCATGCTGTGAGGAGTTTGCACATAAAGAATGAGGGCAACTGTTAGGGGTGTGCAACAGTATGTGAGTATGGCCAAGACCATTGTAGGGTAGGTTCATCTGTAGGCTATACCCTTCCTGAAAGTGATTAACTCCTGTCTGTAATAGGAAGAAACAACGCATGATAGTTCTAATCCTAAGGCTTTTCTAACCTTTGCTATAATCTACCTATAGCTAAAACACAGATCTTAGGCCTCAGATTGGAGCTGAGGCACAGGGGAAATAGTAAAGAGGTATGGAAAAAATAGAAGGATGAGAATGGGATGACACTGACTTCTTTCACCTGCTCCTTTATCCTCCCATGCAATTAAACCAAGGCATGAAGCTGTAATTGCTGCTACCAGAGGTCACAGTCTATAGAGTTTTGTGCTTCTGGAGAGTTTAATTCCTGTTGCTGAAACTTCGTGCATCTCTGAGAATTTGTGGAATTGTGGGCCTCACTCAGGATAGAGGAGGGAAAGGCTCCATTCTGTGTTGCTTACTTGCAGTACCTGAACCAGCTGGAGAATTGCTGTGGCTTGCGGGAAGAAGCTATTCTTATCTTGTTATCTGACATTGGTAAGTGGTGGCAGTATCTTCAGTTGTCTGAGCTATGGAAGCTCTTTTAGTCCTGAATCCTCTCTACAAATATGCAGCAGTGACCTTAGTGACTCCATTTTAGACTGACCTTTTATGTTCTTGATCATCTACCAAAAGCCTTGGGAGTCTGGGGGAGGCCCTTGCCTACTGGAAGGTAGACATCATTACTGCAGTTTACAGGAAGGATGTGAAGGAACACCCAGAGAGAGAACTCAGCTTGTGTCCAGAGTTCTGTGATTCTGACTTTACCCCTTACACTTAGTGTTTCATTATATGTTTGATTGTACAAGGTTTGATGTGAAAGCTATGCTTATTACTAGATAGAACTGAATCCTTACTGAGCTCATGCTACGTACTGCGAATTATGCTCTTACAACTGGCTGTCTCTGTCTCAGCTTCTGCTCTCAGATACCTTCATGAGAACAGGATCATCCACAGAGACTTGAAACCAGAGAACATTGTCCTGCAGCAAGGAGAGCAAAGGGTAAGCAGGAATTAGTTGTCTCTACTTGCGCAGACAAGCTTACAAGGAACATGCATGTGCTTTGTGCAGTTACATGGTCCCTCTGCAAGAGCACTCAGCCCAGGATAACACCTGTCTCAGGTCACTGTGTCAGATGAATAATATTCTTTGTGCAGCTGAGATGAGACATTGTATTAGACATCTGTTAACACCTGATATTTTGTCTTTCAACTATTAAGGAAAGAACCAGACTGTACCGATTGATCAAATATCAGAATGAGCTAGACACACAAACGCTAAGTGTGCTATGACACCTTCAAATTCATTGTGGCTTTAGGAATCTACAATAGCCTCCCATTTCTGCTTCTATCTCTTTACTGCCACCTTTCCTGCATAGCTTTGAAGAGCTGAACTTTTTCTTCCTGCTGTATGATGTGCTTTTAACAGGACTTCAGTGTAGCATTCTTATTCTCTGTTGTGTGTTTCAGTTAATACACAAAATCATTGACCTTGGTTATGCTAAGGAGTTGGATCAGGGTAGCCTATGCACATCCTTTGTTGGGACCCTGCAGTACTTGGTAAGGAAGGAATTCAGCTAGAAGAGCAGCTACTGCTTTCTAGTGGGATAGAATTAACTGTTACCAAGGTTTGGGCTGGGATTTGCGGTATGGGGTGTGTTTGTGGTGCTGAATCTAGCAAAAGTGACTGCTTTTTTTTGCTGACACTGGGTTTTCTGCTAGCTAGTCTGTTATAAATAAGCAGGAGTGCCAGTAACCTATGCTGCTCACTCCGAAAAGGTTTTGAAGTGTGTGAGAGGCAGTGTTCGGTAATGTCTTTAATAATTTGTATAAATGTAATGAGATATTAAGGGATAGAGAAAGCTAACAGCTGGGTGGCATTTTCTCATATATATAAACTGTATCAGGCTCCAGAGCTGCTGGAACAGCAGAAGTATACGGTGACAGTGGATTACTGGAGCTTTGGCACGCTTGCCTTTGAGTGCATTACAGGCTTCCGACCATTCCTACCCAACTGGCAGCCAGTGCAATGGTGAGTGAGCCATGGCTGGGTGATGAGTGGGCATGATGTGACTTTCCTGTTTACAGGAAGTAGAAGTGTGGTCTCTTGATTCTGATGATAATATCCCTATGTTCCTTGGTGTTATGGAAACTGACCCCCTTCACAGGAGTTTGACCCACCTGAGCAAGTTCAGCATTCCTGATACTTGCTCTATGGGATGAGGGGTGACTCCTGCAGGGCAGAGAACAGAAACCCAAGTGGGATCTGTATTACATTTGTCAAGAGTAGCTTTAAGAGCCTACTAACACACAGGCTGGGGAAGGCAGGCAATTATTTCACCATTGTACTTGCTTACACTAGGCATACCAAAGTGCGTCAGAAAAGTGAGCTGGATATTGTTGTTTCAGAAGACTTATCTGGAGAAGTCAAGTTTTCTAGCAGTTTGCCCTGCCCAAACAATCTAAATAGGTGAGTACTAGAAATTGCTGTGCTGAGATAAACTGATTCTTCTGCAAAAGGACTGAATTTATATTCTATGCCTTACTGTGTTAATCTGTGAATAAATTGAGTGCATGACACAGGCAGTACTATTGTCACTTGTCAGATGTGTGTAGTTATGAGTCTTGGTTTCTGCCTTCTAAACACTGCATTTGTGATGGGGAGAGGTGGAGTGTTGGAGGGAGGAGGAGGGGGAGTTTTGTCAGTCCTCCTACACAGAACAGGCCATACGGTTACTGCAAATGCACTTTTACGTCTTCTGAACTCCTTCTGGTTTTTATTGCTCAGTGTTTTGTCCGGGAGGCTAGAGAAATGGCTGCAACTCATGTTAATGTGGCACCCACGTCAGAGAGGTACAGATCCTACATATGGACCCAATGGGTGTTTCAAAGCTTTGGATGACATTTTGAACTTGAAGGTAAGCAATAGGTCTGTATTACCCTGAAGAGTTTTCCAGAGAGCCATTGCCTGTAGCCTATGAGAGAAGAGGCTTGAATCATAGACTTAGGAGGAAGAGTGAGGCAGAAACTTGTAGAACTGTCTCCTGATAGTTAGTAACAGGTGATTTCCTCTTGCTGGTTTGAGGACAAATATTCTCTGAGCTTGTTTGGAGTGGTGAATAGCTTCTGTGCATGCTTAGTTCCATATTCTGATAGAGGATTCTACAGCTGAAGCTATTTGCCATGTGGCCTCTCTTCCACTTGATGGAGGACAAGAACTTTGCCATAATGTTAGGAAGTAGCTGCAAAGTGACTTCTTGAGTCAGCCAAGTGCTTTGAACAGTTTATTGGTGGTCATTCTCTCAGTCCCTCAATCTCTGCTCTAACATGACCAATATATCTTCAGCCTTTCTCATGCCATGCTACTCTTCTTGTAGTTGCTTCATGTTTTGAACATGGTTACGGGAACTGTGCACACCTACCCTGTGACAGAGGAAGAGACTCTGCAGAGTGTAAAGGCCAGGATTCAGTCAGATACAGGAATTCCAGAAGAGGACCAGGAACTACTGCAGGAAGCAGGACTTGCATTGTTTTCTCAGAAGTTGGTCACTAAACATACAGCTGATAGCAAGGTGAGTCTGGATACTCCCTTTCTTGCTTTTGAGTGAATCAGCAGGCACTGTTCTCATGTTGGAATCACAGCACTCCCTGCTGTTGTGGTATGCTTTGTTATAACCTCACAGACCTAACAGCCATTGCAGCATAGGCACCCTATTGCCTTTGGTGTTCTGTATTTGGCTGAGGAGGACCATTCTGTTTACGGTGTTACTAAGGCTTGCTTTTCCTGAGAAAACCTGGCTGGCTCTTTTGTCTTCTGCAGGTGAATGATACTGCAGCTGCAGATGCAGACCTTCTGTTCCTCTTTGATAACAAGAAAGTTTCCTATGAGGCTCAGGTGGCCTTGCGTCCTCATCCAGAAAGTGTTGACTGCATCCGTAAGGACTTTCTCTGGCATGAATGTGAAGGGGGATGGTCTGTGTTGAGAGGGGTGTCCATGTTCTGTGGTCTGTATCATGTGCAAAGTGTATACGGAGCTTTTGCATATTGGGACTGAAGAAGCAGTAAAACAGACATTCATTCAGTTTATCAGAATAACTGAAGAAAGTAAATATTTGATTTTGATCTACGGGAACTGCACAGGGGTTATCCAGCTCTAGCCTTTGCAGGCCGTAACATGCCTCTCAAAGAAGCAATGTTTTGGTCTGTTTTGTGATAGCACTACTTTACTGCTTCATGTTGATATGTACATTTCCCTTTCCCCTGCCTCCTCTGTCTTCAGTTCAGGATCCAAAGAAGAATCTCCACTTTTTCCAGTTGCGGAAAGTGTGGGGTCAGATCTGGCACACAATCCGGATGCTGAAAGAGGACTGTAACCGGCTTCAGCAGGGGCAGCGAGCAGCCATGTACGGTGGCAATTTCTCTAGAATACTTATTTCTGTCTTTGTGCTCTGGTGTAAGGGAAGACAGAAATGGGACCCTGTTGGAATGGGGAAGCCCATGATTGGAACTGTAAGCAGTTAATGAAAAGCTTAGAGCTAGCCCTTTGCATTTGAGTTAGTCCACAACTGCATTTGTACTCACTGCTATCACAAGTATTTACTTTGGATGTAAATGGAAGCCTGGTCGATTTTTAGTTTCAGAAGCTAATAGGACCTTCTTGTCCTGCAGGATGAATCTGTTGCGTTACAACAGTACCCTCTCAAAGATGAAGAATTCTATGGCCTCCCTTTCTCAGCAACTGAAAGCAAAGCTGGACTTCTTTAAAACAAGCATCCAGATCGATCTGGAAAAGTATAAAGAGCAGATTGAGTTTGGAATTAGTGAGTATAACATTTGGCAAACAGGTCTTTTCATGCCTCTTCTCCTCACAAAAACACCTACCTCTTTCTTTGTGAACCTGAGAAAGCCAGTCACTCTTCTTTGATTCCTGTAGCTTCTGAGAAGCTGCTGTTTGCCTGGAAAGAGATGGAGCAAGCTGTGGAACTCTGTGGGCGGGTATGTTTCTAAATCTAACTGCTTATCATAAAGCAAAAGAGGCTTGTTTTTATTATCTCTCTCCTTCTCCCACTTTTTCTTCATTGTCCCTGTCTTAAATAGAAACTCCTTGTGTCTGGACTGATTCCAGATTTCACATTGCCTAGTGGTGCGTGGCACCATTTTTGTCCATTACTAGTACTACATTAAGCTCACTCTGTTGTAAGGCTTAGGAGAAAAAGGGTGATCTTGGAGAAACCCCAAAAATGTCTTGGAAGTTGTTTTATCCAAAAGCACTGACCTAGTTTCATTTGTCTTTGGCCAAGGCTACTGTTTGCATCTTGGTGGTGTGTTTAGAAATGTGAATGAGAAAGGAAGAACCAATGTGAGTGGTAGTGTCTCTGAGACAGTTCTGTTGCTTATGTTCTACCCCACTTTCAGGAGGATGATGTGGACCAGTTAGTGAAGAAGATGATGGCCCTGCAGACAGACATTGTGGACCTGCAGAGAAGCCCACTAGGTCGTAAACAAGGAGGAACACTGGAGGATTTGTGAGTTGTACTACCTTGAGCTTCAGATAGGAGTGTTTCTAGCTAAGCTTACTCACTACAGGACAATGAAAGGGCTGTTTCTTCCACCCAAATTATGGGGGACTGGGAGGATTTTAATAGTAAAGATGGCTTTTGACTCACCTGTCATTGGTCTGAAATGGCAGACAGGTATAGAAAAAATTTGAGTTCTCAAATGACTGGTTCTTAATTTTGGCAATCCTTTGTTTATTCCTGCTTTTTTTCTTCTAGAGAAGAACAAGCCAGAGAGCTGTACCGAAGACTGAGAGAGAAGCCAAGAGGTAAAAGACACTTTAGCTCAAAGTCAACTTCGTTTGTGTGGATAGTAACTTTGGAGATGTAGTAATGATCACTGAGAAAACTATCTGCCTTCTAGGCCTGCCCAAACACTAGCAGCACATGGACTGTCCTGGACTTGCCTTTTTTTTGGAGAGGGGAGTAAGGGAGTCAGTTTCACACTAGGCCAGCCTTCCTTTCTTGGTGCTTTGTAAGCTGTTCTCGAAACTCCTCTGGAGCTCTTCTCAGAGCAGGCCGTTGCCACAAGCATAGGCTGCTGCTTCTGTGTAGGAAGGATGAAAGACACAGCTGTTCCTTTGATACAATCCTAACTCTCCTTTTCAGGTTCCTGAAATTTTGAAGAAGGTGGCTAAAATTCAGTGTAATCGATCCCACTCAAACTTGCATATCCTGAACTTTGGATGTTTCAGGATTGAAGCAGTAGTGGAAATAAGTTACCAAGAATCTTCTGACTCTGTCCTATAAACCTACTTTTCTACTCTCATTCCAGATCAGAGGACAAGCGGAGACAGCCAGGAAATAGTACGACTGCTCCTACAGGCAATCCAGACCTTTGAAAAAAAAGTTCGAGTCATTTATGCTCAGCTCAGGTGAGCTTTGTAGATTTTATTCAGAGTTGAGAGAAGGCATTTTCTCTTCCAGCAAGAGAAGGTTTAAAACTCAATGCGTACAGCTAATGAGATCTTGCAGTGTTACAGGAAATAAGTAACTTCAGAAATGTTCTCCTACTGCTGTGGCCCACGTGTGATCTGATGAGTTTTTACTTTTTTAATAGTAAAACTGTAGTTTGCAAACAGAAGGCATTGGAATTGTTCCCCAGAGTGGAGAAAGTGATGAATCTCATGAGTGAAGATGAGGAAACAGTTGTTAGGCTTCAGGAGAAACGACAGAAAGAACTGTGGAACTTGCTGAAAATTGCTTGTGTAAGTAAAATAAAAACTCCACTTTAACCCAAGAATATGGTTTGTAGCACAGGTTACTGAAATAATAGTAAATTAAATATGTCCTATGGTTCTTTTCTTTATTTTCAATTAGTATTAAAGTCAAGTTCCAGGTTGTCTCATAGTCCTGGCTGCTGAAAACTCGTGGAAATAATGGCACTCTGAATATTCTCTGTTTTCTCCAGAGTAAAGTACGTGGTCCTGTTACTGGCAGTCCAGAGAGCATAAACACATCACGTCTTGGTAGCTCAGGTCAGCTGCTGCTGCAGGTCACTTCTGAAACATACAGTTTATCAGAATCTGTAAGAAAAAGGTGAGTCAAAGTCTGGAGTTCTTCAGCTGCTAATGCCAGTACTACAAAGCTAGGCTTCCTGCTTTGTGAAGTAATGGCACACAGGGCTTCTCCTATTTTATACTTTGTGTTCAGCTTGCATCGGCAGCAGTCTCGGTTTACTTAGTAGTTAGACTTCCTGGGGCTTGCAGTTCTTCCATATGAAAAATGAGGAATCATGTATAGCTTCACTTCCCCCTTCCTCAGTAATGTGGATTTTTGGTTTTCTTCCTTTAATCTGAGATGGTTTGGCTCACTTGGAAGTACACTGCCAACAAGAACTCTTGGAGCATTGTCATGTAAGGTCATAGTAGCTGAGCTGTATCATCGAGGAGACTCCTGTAACCAAGCATGTGTAGTTATGGCTTGCTTAAATGAACCACTTGGACTGAGAGACTGGTTTGTTTATTTGCATGTTGCCCCATCCTTAAGTTTATACGCTGTTCTCAGCTTTTTCTCTAGCAACAGTGGTTTCACATACTACTGTCCATCTTGGAATACATTTCCTTTCCTCTGTCCAGGAAATCAGGGGCTGCCACCAACTTTTCAAGTTGCAGTATGAATTAGAAGCCTGTGACCTGACTGACTTCAGTGTTCTGCAGCATATCTGCCAGAAATATTTCTTAATGATAGAGACAGCATCTCTTTAAATTGCCATAGAAATTAATAGTGTAATAATTGTCCCTTTCAGTGAGGAGCTACTGCTGGAATCTCAGAAACTTTGTAGCCAACTAGAAAACGTGATGCATGACACAATGAAGGATCAAGAGCAGAGTTTCTTGGTAATTAAGTTTCTTCATTAATTCTTCTATAAATGGACTGGGGAAGTACATGGCTTCTAAGTTCTGCTTGTGCAAGTTTGCCATCACTAAATACAGCTAATTGAAATCTGCAATTTACTCTTGGACAAGAGGAGAGTAGGAGCTGCAGAGGTAGGAAGCACCTGTTCCCTCATAATCTGCTGACACTCTGCTTGCCAGACTGGCAGCCATATGCTGTGAACTTGTTGCACTGAACAGTAAAGGATGGGACAAAGCACTTGGCTGTTGTATGAAAATACTGCAAAACTGCACGCAAATTTGGGATGATCGGTGGCAGTACAGTGGTAGGCACGGATGCTTAATGTAATGATGCAGAATATTAAAAAGAGAGTAAAATACTAGAAAGTGCAAGTAGGTTGTTTCCTTGGCAGTGGTCACATGGCTCATCATGAAATTATATTGACCAACTTGTTCACAGTAAATTTTTTTAAACTCTTAACATGCTTCTCCTTTATTCTAGAGAAAGCTCAACTGTAAGCTAGTGTTAAACTTCATTTATTCTTTAGGCTCTAGACTGGAGCTGGCTGCAGCTTCAGGTAGAAGAAACAAACAGTCCAGAACAAACCCAGATGTAAAATCACTTTGGTTGCCTCTGAAGCCATGCTACTTTGGGAAGCCACCTGTGAAAAGCTGCTGCCTCTGAGAAGGGAATATCAACTGCCTTCTTCTACTGTCACCTACTGCTTATGTGATACATATGGCCTAGCTTTTAGTATCCGCTTCTCAAGACACTTTTTCACAAAGATACAGTAGGGAATGCCTCTTCTAACTGCTTGGAAAATGTTCCTAGTTGTGCCTTAAGACAGCAGATACTCTGTCCTGATTTATCTTCCTTGGGGAAGATAAATCCCCAAACACCCTGTGGGTGTTTTGCTGCATTTTAGGCTTTCTAATGAACAATGGATAACAACGTATACTCAGTCACTGGTAGATGTCACCTTCCTAATGAACTGTGAACTTAATCTCAACTTTGCTGATTTGCACTTTTTTCTTTAAGTGTAATGGTTGTACTTACCTAATACTTGTTTCCTGTATGGGAACGAAATTATCTAAAACATGTAAACTTTTGGTTTGCTCTTTTTGATGCCTTCAATAACATTATAATGGAAAAAGCTGATTTCACTGTGTAGGTCTCTAAAACATGAGAGGTGTAAGAATGTTATCCTAGAAACCACAGGAGAAGTGTACAAATATCGTGTAACAAAGCATTTGCAGATTAACTATGCTTAAAGTTGCATGAAAAGAAAAGAAAAAAAAAACCCAAAAAACCCCAGCTTGATGGAACATTGGTGACAGTAAACACACGCCAACCTTATGTTCTGACCGTGACCAATTTATTTCATTCTGATGTAACCCCAAATTTCCACTACAGCACAGAGACTTCCTTTTATAAAAGGCTGTGAAGTATAGGACATGCAAAATGTAATACAATACTGGGGAAAGGTTGGATTTTCTTCTGGTTTTTTTTGGAACAGATTTAAAATACAGGAAACTGAAATGTGGCACAAACATCACAACTTCCATGCATGCCTTCAAGTGTCTTCCTTGGTTGTGCTGGCACACACTGGATTTCAGCATTGGGTTAAAGTCATTCTTGGGAAGAGTAGAGTTCACACTTCTTCAAATTTCAGAGTAATATTAAGGCTGAAATGCACTGGGTACACTTTTCCTTCATCTTCCAGAGCACCACCAGTTGTTTTACTTAAAGCTGTGTTAAGCTTCCAGCTCAAATCCCAGCCCAATTTTGTGACCTCCGGCACTGAAATTCTTGCCGTCAATCAAGCCTGAGAGGGTCAGCTTTACTCCTACAAAAAGCAAGTCATGAGAACCATCATACACTGAGATCCCTCTACAATGCTCTCTCTCAGGTACATGACCTCACTAATGTGGCTTAGTTGCAACAGGAACTTGCATACATAGACATGCTTTACTTCTCTGAGTCTGCATAAGACTTCTAGCTCCTTTGTTCATCTGTTCTGTTCTTAAGATGACAGTGAAATGAACCATAGTGTAGTACTTAATACTATTTACTGCTACCACTGAGAATTACATACCAGGTCGGAGGGCATGAGTGTAACCAATTCCAATGAGGCTGGCATTGTTCACTTTAGCCTACAAGAAAAAAATCACAGGATTTATAAACTGTGTTCAAGTATTCATACAGAAGCGTCCCAGTGCCCTGAGGAGGTGCCTTATGCACTAATGCTCTTTAGCTACTTGTAGACCAACCTCTATTAGAAGCATGTTCCAATCTTTTCCTTTTCTCAGG
>VZTR01008894.1:143942-156482 GCA_013400775.1 Chaetops frenatus
AACCATAGTGTAGTACTTAATACTATTTACTGCTACCACTGAGAATTACATACCAGGTCGGAGGGCATGAGTGTAACCAATTCCAATGAGGCTGGCATTGTTCACTTTAGCCTACAAGAAAAAAATCACAGGATTTATAAACTGTGTTCAAGTATTCATACAGAAGCGTCCCAGTGCCCTGAGGAGGTGCCTTATGCACTAATGCTCTTTAGCTACTTGTAGACCAACCTCTATTAGAAGCATGTTCCAATCTTTTCCTTTTCTCAGGAGTTTCCAGCTTAAGCAAATGGTGGTCCAGTTCTGCCTACACAAAATGGCATGCTCTGTTCTTCACTGCCTTCTCTATTATGTCTTTACATACTTTAAAGCGCTACTTACTACAGTGCCTCAAAGCCTGTCATGTTCACATCACTCAGGAGTGATTTTCTTCTAATAAGCAATAAATACATGAATATGCAATCCCCTTTTTGCATTACAAAGTTTTGGGCTCTTTACAATAGTATTTCCCATCTTTAATTGTGGTTCAATGGTCCTGGAATTAATTGCTGTTTTGAAACATAATGCTTGCTACTTCAGTTCTTAGTATTAAAACACACATGTCAGCTGACTTTCAAGAGTTAACTTACTGTTAGGAGAAGGCTGTAAGCTCAGCTGAACTTCCACCATTGTAACTATAATACAGTTTTACATTATGGATTTAAGAATTAGAAGGACACTGGGTCCTTTCATTACCTTTTAAAATACATTTTGCAGCATATTAGCACACTATTCCAAGCATACTAGTTGGACTATTTCACTATGGACAATACTATATTTTAGATTTTTTCCCCCATAATTTCACAAGTATGACATGTGAGGTCCCAATTTAAATTTGAACCACAACAGAAGACACAGTTGGCCATCTATTGTACTTCCTCAGTAACTAGTTAAAGCAACTGCTTTATAACACAAATTTTCAGTATTTAGGGGAGCTTACCATAAATAATACTCATTATTACCATAAATCATACTCATAGAAATACTCCTTTCTGTATCAAAATTCTTACCCCAATGGAAGTCTTCTCATCCAGTTGGTACTTTCCAGCAATACCAAAACGTGTGTTGTTACTCCCAGCAGTCCATGCAAGATTGACTGATGTCTCAACCTTATTATTAACCTTCTGATAAATAGACCCACCAAACTCAGTGCCATCATTCCTGTTTGTAATAGATGCAAGTGTGTCAAGCCTTGCCTTGTTTAGTAACTCTTTAGATTAACCCCCTCCCACAATCACTTGATTATTATCTCCTAAAATGAACCAAGAGATCCAATATTTCCCTAAACCCAGGCTCACTACTTCCTAGCTGGAGCTGGTGGAGTCTTGCTCATATTTTTTTTTACACAAAACATGTTTTGCTTGCAGAATGGAACAAGACTTTGCAACAGCCAGAGACCTACAGTTTGAGGTTCTTACAAAAAAAAAAAAACAAANTACACAGTGATGACGGCTGGAAACAAACACAATGCAACACATGCCTCCCTCCTTCACCTTGGGCATTTCTGAGGGAGAAACTTTCTGTCTGATGGAGAGGGGGAGATGATACAGTGGTTTAACTGAAGACTGTTGTCTTGTGCCATAACAGAAGTTAAAGCTCACAGCTGTTAATTACAAATGAATGTGAAGTGCCTTTACATCACCATCTTAGATATACAAACCCCAGAATTACTCTGAAACAAGGTATCAAGACAGTCAAGAGCTGGGAAGTTGCCCCTATTTTAGTTGTACTGAAAATGAAAACACTGAATATAAATTAATTTGAAGCAAATCAGCATCCCCTTCCCTTCACCCACTTAAGGCCATTACTGCTAACTATTCCTATAGTTTGGCTCCTCTGATAATGTTTTCCTAGGCTCAGGTAATACTTACACATTAGTGTGCAGCTGAAAGTCTCCTGCCTTATATCCCAAGGCAAAGTTATTTTGTGAAACCTTATACTTGGCTGTATCAAAAGCCATCTGGTAGCCAGCAAGCCAGCCTTCATAGCCCAACACTGCCCAGCCATAAATGGTTGGTCCAGAGAGATCAACGTCTACGCTGCAGCCTAGATGAACATATTCTCTTTTGTAGGAGGTCTTCAACTTTCCACTCTTCTTCCTGCAGAGAGAAATGTGCAGTTTTATCTGCAGTAGTATGCAAGTATGTAATAGATGTAGTTTTATTCCAATATATATGTCCCTTAAGGCCAGTTAATGAAATTACAGTAATCCCTACTCAAAACTTAACTGCTGCTGAAGAGGGCACATGGTAAGGATAATGGTGTTATGTATATTAATATGGTGCCACTTTTCCCCCTACCACCTCAAACTCCCTACAATCCTCAAGAAGCAAGAAAGACAAAATTACTTCTCCTTTATGCTTAAAAACTCATCTGGTTTAAAATTTTTTACTCTGCAAGCGAAGTGCGTAATGCATTATGGCATCATCAGTTTCTTTCAGGAGCATCCATAAACCTGCAGTAATAGCTGTCTTTCAATTAATTTTTGTCTGTTTGGTTCTCTCCACTGTTCCTTCCTTGTGCAGTGCTTCCTTTCCTTTCTTCAATGCTGGGTACCAGTATCCTCTAGCGAAAACAGATTTCTTCATCCTCCAGACACCATCCACTTAGTCAGCGTTTTTCCGTCCCTCTTGCGATACCTTTTCCTCTCTCCAATGCATGTCTCTGTTGATTTTACTACCAATTCAAAAGCAACTAAAACAAAACTTTACCACCTTTTTAATTCTCTCCCCAACCTCCTTTCTCTTCCACTCAAGACACAGCAGAACACTTGTGCTGCCTGTTGCTCACACCTAGGCCTGGGGTCTCATTTTTGACTTAGCTTCTGATTCCTCATATCCAAGCAGTATTTCAAAGTCAAGATTCTTCTGACAGGGTCTCCCCAACAATAAATAAATACCAGTCATTATTTGCAAAGCAGTCTCAAGATTTGTGCATTATTCGGACATAAACACCCCTCCTTTGCGCTACTACTTACCAAATTTAAGTGCATGAGAATTGAGAAAGACAACTAAGTGCTATTCCACTGCCCATTCTACCTCCTCATTCATACCTCATCTGGCCAAAAGCATCACCAAAAAAACTGGTTTACTGAGTTGACAGCGTTAGGACTGCCAGCACCATGAAGACCTAGTTGTTTAAGCGGGGAGTTAGAGATCTAGTACCTACTGCAAAACAATACATTTGCCACTGGCCAAAAAGCTAAGAATGCTTTCGAGCAGAACTTGTCCTTCTGAGTTAAGTATTAACCACTGCCTGCAGAAGATTCTACAGTGACTGCAGAAACTTCTCCAATAAATGGAGAAGCTGAGCTTTTACACAATGAACAGAGTATTTTTAGAAGTGATGGGAAATTATAGCATTCCTTAGATAGAGGTAATAGAAAGTGTTTACCCTGTATTTGGTACAAATGTAGTGTCAAGAGCCACCTTCAACCCTTCAGCCAGCTGCAAAGAAAAATAGACATCTGCTCAAAAATCAGTTGAAACATAACTTGTTATATTCCACTACTAGAACTCTACTTCCTGTCTAAAGAGAAAACAAAGTACAACCATAATGTCTCCCTCATGATTTACAACAAAATCTGAAGATGCTTCATGACAAAGGATTAAAATAGGACTTTTTCATCCCACAATGAAGCCCTTTAACAGCACAGACTTTGTAGGTATGTTTTTACATACAGGAAGATGACACATCTAGTGCTGAAAACAAGAAAATTCACAGAATAGTGATAGAAAGAAAACTACTCAGTTCATGTCTGCTCATTCTTTATAGTTTGAACAATCTATACAATACCGCAAAAATCTATCATAATCTACAGATGTTCTGTTAAGACACAGTACTTCTTCACAGGCCGAAGTATATATGCATCTCATTTTCCCCCACCTTTGTTTATGAGCTAGTCAGCATTTTCCATTTTAAAGCACAGGTGAAAGTAGAAACATGAATGGCCATACATGGCAGACAGCACTACAGAATCTTTACTATCTTTGGCATCATTACCTTATACTTGAGGCATTAAGTGAAAGGCATAAACCTATTAATGTCAAAAACAACTGTGTTTTGAGAGTGCTGTATGCTAGCAACCCTTTGTGTAAGCAGTGCCAAGCTGCAAACACTCACCTTACTCTTCAACCTTACAAAATATGTTCAATCTCAAGGCAGCCAAACTTGAGTTCTTATACATTAAAGCATTTAAAATTATGAAACCTGTCTTTGGTTTCCCTGCCTGACTGCAGCCGTGACAGTTCTACATAGTTAGGTTTATTCAACCAGCTAGGTAATTCCACACACCTGTAACTGCAGTAACTGTACCCCCGAATCATTACGTAGCAGCACATAGCTCTGAGAATGCCAGCACCCCCCCACTCCCAGCCTGTGCGTTCTGCAAATATATGTAACTTCTTTTAATACTCCAGATACTTCTGTGCAATTTTCATTCTCCAGTGTTTTCTGTTCAACTCAATACTGTCTCATACCAGCTGCAGAAACATTTCTGAAGTATCCACTTGGTCTTACCTGATCCTCGACAGAAACTTCTGTTCCCAGTGTGTTATCTGAGTTCCACTTCTGGGTGAATGTTAGTCCATGGTCTTTGACCTTATATTTGGTCTCTAGACTGCCTGAAGCCTTGCCTGTGTCCGTGTTGGAAGAACCAGCTGCAGTGAATTCCTGTCAAGAGCACAATATCACAGAATCACAAAACAGTCTGAGTTGGAATGGACCCAGAAGGATCATCGAGTCCAATTCTTACGTGAAGGGCCCATACGGAGTTTGAACCTGCGACCTTGGTGTTATTAGCACCATGCTCTAATCAACTGAGCTAATCACAGGGTCATGAGTTTCAGCACTCTTTATATTTAATTACATTCAGTTTTTCCACTTATCAAGTGCTAGCACTCACAACTTAAGGCCTTTTGACAGAACCCTCAAAATTATCATCCTCCTCTTCCTTATCCCCACCTAGAAGAATTTATTTTGTGTCACAAAATGCTACTCCTTCTGGCATATCTGATCTGAATATTTCTTTTATTGAGGTGTACTGATAGAACCTTGGAACTTACCTAGGTTGGCAAAAGCCGTATTACACAAAGACCTGACACCTTCATTTACTTTTCATCATGGGGGTTTGATTACTTGCTCCCCCACAGCTTAATTTTACCACAGTTTTTCCCAAGCTTATCCATCAAAAAATCCTTTTTCTGACTTTTTCTTTTTTTTGCCAAAGTGGCAGTTATTTCAGCATTCCACAATCTGCTCTGTATCTTCACATGACTCCATACCCAGAGATAAAAAGATACTTTATATTCCTGGATTTTTCTTCACAATCTCCTCTAATTCCCTTTATCATCTTACTAGTACTGTCCCACTTGTGGATGAAAAAGCACCTGTTGCAGTCCTGGAAATCTGCTCCCCCTTAGGAAAAGCAATCCTACATTCAATTTACACTGTTAGATGAATAGCAAAAAGAAAAAAAGAGGTTTTTCTCAAATTTCTCCAAACGTCTCATGTGTTTCTTCATTGTAATTATTTTTTCCCCCGTGTTTCAGCAGTGAAAATGTTTTCTGGAGAACTGATGCTTTTCACACCAACTATTGCACCTTAACATTGTGGTTCCCCCTACCATTTATGCTGTTGTCATTTAGACTCTTCATATACTGTGGTGATGACTTTAGTACCTTCCCCCACAACTTCTCTTTCATTACCTTAGCCAATAACTCCACTTCAGAAGCTAAGTCACCCTTCATAAGGCACCTTCAAATTGTAGACCTTTTCTCCTTTATAGTAGCAGAAAGTAACCTGACCCCCACAGCACTTTGGTATCTCTCTGTCAGGCTGGTCCTTCACTGAGTAGTGTAATGGAACCAACTTTTGTAACATGCTATTTGGTCAGTCCTTCATACATCAGAACTTCCTGTTATTTAGTGGATTTGAAGTCTCAATATACATCTCTCCATCTCTCTGGAATACTTCAAGAGGTAGTCTACGCAGTGTTTCATGCACAGTTGAGTATTAAGCAGTGAATAGGCATATTGCCACAGTAGTAAGCTCTAGGTGCATGAGTTAGGTTTTAAGAAGTGTCTGAGAACTGCTCTCATTTGTTATCCTCATCTCTCAAATATTTCCCTCGAAGGAAGATAAATAATCTGTCACTACAATTACAAGTTATGTCTCTCTTGAAGTTTAAATATTGAAAGATAAAATGCTTAAGAGATGGCAGGATCCATTGCCCACATATCCAAGCTTTGGAACCCTGACTTTCCAGATCCTTCTCATTCCAGGATTGTATTCCTGGATGTACATTACCTTTACAGTTCTGGACTTTGCAAACCAGGCAAGGATACAAAGACTGTCTTTAAATGGCTGCGAAGTGCTAGGGAGCCAGGTCACATTCCTTACACACAGTTTGGGGTTATGAGGGATGCTGCTGGGGCAGGGGGGGACACTTAAGCTAATGCACTACTGAAACAGCACAGCAGTTATTATAACACATCTAGCCAGGTAACTAAAACATGTGACAGAAGTCAGGATGTGTTAAGACTACCCTTTACGACATAATTGCTATACAGTGTTCTAATGTCACTTCCACAAATTCAGTGTAAAGACATCTCAAAGCTTCATCAGAATTCAGAAGTAACTTTCTTCTAATCTTAGAACAGGTAACTGATTAAAAAAGCTTTGTTTCTTTCTCAGATCAAGCGAAGGACAGATTGTAAACACTTGTCTCGAAGCCAAAGGAAGTAAAAAACCCTGCACTGTCAGATGATCAAAAGCCAAAGCATTCTGTCAGGTGTCAAGAATTCAATCTGCTTCTGACGTAGAAGCCACAGAGACAGAAGTCTGCTGCCATCAGTCATCTGTGTAAACCAGATCATCTCACTAAACCATTATTTCTTGAATTTTTTGTAGCTGAAAAATCAAACTTATTCTGGCTCCATGTCACACACCAGTCTGCATCAGCAGTTAAGCATAGCTTCTCACTGTCCTTCTAGTTTATGGTACCTGGCACCTAGAGGAATGCCATGCACTTAGTAAGCAAAACCACTTGCAATCTACGAAACAGTTATAATCAATAGACACTATCATTGTGGTTTTCTAAGTCTACTGAGTATCACTGTTGTTTTCTAAGTCCATGGGAAAAACACCCCAACGTTTGTGTCATAACAATCAGAGGTACTATTAGTATCCACGTATAAATTAGATCTCATGCTTTGTTCCGAACTTCATCTCCATCCCCAAAACTCTGTTTTGTTGCATCAGAATCCTCATCAGAAACACTAACAAGCTCAAAACCTGAAGCAACAGACAACTGCATATCTATCTTGTTTTCCCTCTTGCTGTTTTTACAGTGTTTTTGTTGTGGATTGTTGGTCAAAGATTGCAAATGGCTTTACATACATGGATCATACAGCAAATTTAGAGCTATGGACACGGTCAAACTGCACAATGTGAATAATAACACAACTAAAAACAATTCAGCCATTTACAAATTACTTAGTATGCAGCACAGAAAGCCTTGTCAGACAAAGCAATAAAGAGCCAACATGTCAAAACAGTCACTATTCTTACCAACTGGATAAACATCCAATGAAAATTGCATGGAAAAGAAAAAGCCCATTTTAGAACTTAATACAGTTGTTCATGTTCCATCACAATCAGAAGACAGCATATTAACTATTAGCATATTATTTGAGAATCAAAACTTCCAGCCAGGAAAACTGCCCATCAAGAGATGTCAGGAAGCAGAAGCAGCCATAGTATTGGAGACCACATAGTTCCTTGTGCCCACACATTCCTGGTGCACAATGCAAGTAATCACCAAAAGCTCAATTGAGACAGAATACAGTAATACAAAAGTAAAAACTTACACAATTTGCATGATAAGAATGCAAGAAAAGGAGGGAGCTAAGGCAAGTATGAAGTAGGTTGAAAGGCAATTCATCTTACCAATCAGAACAGTATTGAGCGGTAAGACGCGCAGAACTCAGAGTCAGTGTAAGAAAAATATTATCTAGTAAACAATATATGCCTGTGGTTAAAAATCAAAATTATGACACCCATTCCTGGTTTTGCCAGCCCTCCTGTGAAATTGCAAGGAAGCTCCACTTCTCCATCATTAAAATGGGGATCATAGAATATTCTTTTTACTTGGAATGCTAAACCTTACTTAAGCTCTCAAATTCTGCATATAGGGTATTGCAGAAGGATTGTTTTCAGTTTTAATGAACTCCTGAATTTTAAGCACAACGGAGGTGAGTGCAAAAGCAGTTAAATTAAACTGGTGCTTATTTGCCCCTTCAACCTTCAGGATAAAAGTCCCTCTGGACTAAAAATCCTATGAAAACTAGTAACAGCAGGGAAACTCAATTGCATTCATAAGTAGAAATGAGAGCTATGTAAGGTGAAGAAACTCATGTTTGGGATGTGTCAATGGAACAGGGAGGAAAGTAACAACAAGATGTGTGAAAATTCTTGCACACCACAGGAAAAGAAGTACTGCTACATCAGCTACATACTATTGTAGAAATATCTCAGTCAGCTATGAGTTTTAAAATGAGAAATGAGAGAAGCAACACCTGCTAGCAAGTTAATACTTGTTATTAGTTCAGGAATTTGCCCTTCCATTGCCATGCTGGTGATGTTGAAAGCCCTCAGTACTTACCACCCCACTGGAAGACTTGGTCTTCAACTCTAACTTGACCATTCCAAATCCTGAAAATAAAATAGCACACAGCACCTTTTTCACTGGAAGATACAAACAAGGCTTATTTCCAATATACTCAAAGTATGCCACGTAGGGTACACTGACCTGAAACAGCCTATTTTCAATGTTTAAACAGTTGTTGATTGTGCTGAGGGTTAGGAGGATTTTGAGAAGAATGATCGAAGGAATTTTGACAACTCAAAATAAGTGGTCTCATAATTTAGTCATAACAGTCACTAATTATCAAGTATCTCCACCTTCTGTAGCTACCTGCAGTTTGGGACCCATCAATACTGTTAACCATCTCTTCTGATTTACTTAGTTTACATTTGTATTTCTGATTGCAGTGCAGAAAACTTTTCCTCTACTCCAAAAAACATGTTTCAACTTACTTCAATCATATACTTCTGCCATATACAGAAGTACTATTGCTTCCTTCCCTTTCTGTCTGCTCTGAATCTAGGGAAATATCTGGCCCTTGCACAAAGTAGAAAAGCTTGAAGTAACTGACACTGAAGCAGGAACTTGAGTTGATTTTTGGCAAAGCCTGAACTCCAGGGTGGGAGACACCAGACCAAAGTGCATTTTAGTTTTAAGTAGCATATGGATTTGGGATATAAATTAAATCTTTACTACACACAAAATCAGATTAAAAAAAAATCAACACTTTCTAGTACTGTTTCCAGAGAAGGGATAAATACAAATACTGTGAAAATATTTGCACTCCAGCTTTAACAATAGGCTATTCTGATTAAAATAAAGATCACTCTGCCTCAGGAATCTGTTTGTTGCCACATATGGTTTCCTACGGCAATCTACATCACTATCCCTGATTTAATTACTCTAAATAGAAAAATCAGAAGGTAAAAAAAGGGCGCAGCATTTTTCAGAGACTGTTCCGGAGTGCATATTAAGGTCAAACTTGTAACCTTCCCCTTGAACATTTTGCCACGGCAATACTTTCATAACACATCCAAAGTTCAGAATCAGAAGGGGCTAGATGCTCCAGGGCTCTGCTGATTTTCTGCCATAAGGTATTAGGGAATCTCTGAGGTACTCATGTTCTTACTGGCATTTTCAAGACGCCCGAGGAAAAAATATGAAAGGTGATCAAACCATCCTCATCTTACTTACCATATCCCTTGTTGAATACATCCCTGGCAGACTTTCCCAAGTCACTGTACGATGGTGGGACAGCCATTGGATCTGAAACATACAGGAAGTTGTAAGAATCTTAGCTGTAACAGCATAAAATCTAAACTATATCCAAAGCATTTAATGAATGTCTATGATTAGTAGCCTCTGAGTATGTCACCAATACAGAACTGTCAGATCTCTGAAGAATGTTCATCAAAGTCATCCTTGCATCATGGCTGCTTTGTCGAAAACAAGCTTCGATTTCAAAGAAGTTATGAAAGCCAATCCATTATTTAGAATCACTGAACCTCAGATATTACATTCAACTATGTATGCTGGCCTTACAGTCTTACATTGCAAAAAGAACTCATGGGAGCCTTACTGCTGTTCTGATAATGAGGAAACATGGCTTTTGTGACAGGACCCATTCTGAAAGGGACCCCAAGTAGCAAACAACATCAGCACTTAACAATTCCAAAGGAAAACAGGTCTCACTTCCATCTGCACTTGTGACTTCATAGAAAGCTTTTTCAGAGATGTGAAAAATATAAGAGATCCCTGTACACTGTCTAGTAAGCCATCAGTATTTCTGCACTGTGCACAGAACAGCAAAAACTAAATTTGCTAACGGGTACATTTCCTAATACTGTTACAACTACATAGGAGGACAAAGCTCAAAAGGATGGGCATGTAGTATTACAGCTTAGATGATACCTTTTTTTAGTTACCACAATTTAGGAATTTTGCATCAGAAAGCCCACAGTAAAGAAGTAGGCAAACTCTTCCCCAGTGGAAAATTAGTCTTCCTCTTCTAAATTAAGTTTGCATAAATGTAAAGGCACACCTGTTCCAGAAGAGAAGAGCTATCAAAGATGCTCCTTTCATTTGATTTTAAGGGCAGTTCTTTGCCATTCCTACTGTTGATGCATTTATTCATATTCTTCTCTGCAACACCCAACACCAGAAATCCCTGATTCCCCATTTTTTTATACCAAACTGAAAGACTGATCTTAAAAGTAATGATGCAAACAAAACATGTGAAAGTATCACTTCTTATCACTTATCTTCCACCATTTTAGTCGCTTACTGGTGTACTCAGTTTCCGTGTCACCAATATACTACTGTCCTGCTTTCAGACAGACAGCCCTTCCTAAAATGAAGCACTTGGGCAATTTACATAGAATAGTATACAAACACTCTTTGTTCAGTGACTTAATAACTAACCTGCACTATATATCTATCAGTACACAGGCTCGATGGGCCTTGTGGGTTCCTTCCAATTCATATATTCTATGGTTCTGTACATACCTGTGGGTTTAGTGGATCTGGAGCCCAAGGAAACATTACAGAACACTCCATGATCATGGATTTGTAGCTGGCTTCTAATAAACCACATAACCTGAAAGCTACATAATGGTTGGTGGTAAGCCACAACACACTTGGAGAGTTGGGACTGACAGATTCAGTTTGAAAGAGATCAGTCTATTCTAACTTTCAAATTACACTGAGATTTCTACATCAAACAAGAGCTTAAATAATAACCCCTCACTCCAAGTGTCTGAAAACATGCCACCCCTCCACCTCTTTCCTGCTTTCCTGGCTGTCTCAACCAAATTTCTGCCTCCCTGCACAGATGGGTATGGGCTTTAGAGAGACAAATGACAAGAGTGCTCAGTAGTCTTGGGGCTGTCCACAGCAGCTCCACTGAAAACACCTGAAGTAAAGGAGGACCTTACCATTCTGTTCAGCACCTTCTCAACCTAAATCTCACCTTTTTGGGTGACAATCTGTTGTGTTTACACCTCATTTTAATAAGGCTATTGAGACATCTTGAAAACTGTGAGCCTGTTCACTCTCTTTACACTATTTTCTGAGTTCTATGTGTTTAAATGTGTATGTTAAATTTTATGCAAGCATTTAAACTGTATTATAAGAAAAGAGATCCTCGAGGTTAGCCCATACTGAAACACATAAATTCTTCGCTAACAACAAGCAGCTCTACTTGAACAACAGACTTGTCTAGAAGAACCGAGCTCAGTTCCACAACTCACCATTAAACTTGAATCAACCAGATGCAATGGCAACAGCTGACAAAACACAGTGTGAAGTGCAAAAAGAAACACAAGAATACCCGCACTGGTCTGTGGAATAAGTGTTAAAAACCAAAACCAACCAACAAAAAACCAAACAAAAAGACCCCTAAACAACCCCCTCCCTCCCCTCCCCCCAAAGAAACCTTGCACAGGAAATAACAATAACCGTGAGGCCGGTTTCACGTTTCTTGACGGATGCGGCGGGGCCTTGCCCATGACCACCGTCACGCACCTTTGGCAGCGGAGCCGGAGGGGCGGCGGCTGCGCGGCCCCGGGAGGGCGAGCGCCGCCCCAGCCCCGGCACTGCCCGCGTTACGCAACGGGTAACGGAGCGGGCGCGCTCCGGCACCTCTTCCTCTCCCTGGCGAAATGCCGGCGCCGTGGGAACACTCGGTCGCAGCCACCGGCCGAGAAACCGGAGTGGCTGGCAAAATCCCCGGCCGCCCAGTCTCAGAGACATAGCCGGCCCTAGTCCTGGGGCTGCAGTTTCGGCAGCCTGTGGGCCTGAGGACGAGGAATTGCCGCCAGAGCGAGCGGCCGGACCCCCTAAGGCCCCTGGCCCAGTCCTGG